>VSMD01019170.1:0-43486 GCA_008750895.1 Mirza zaza
TGAATCTTCAGTGAAAATACCAGAAGAGTGGTTGCCATGGCATGTGGGGTGGGATCTTTAGTGGGGTTTTTTGGTTTGTTCTTAGAGACAGGATCTTGCTCTGTCACCCACGCTAGAGCGCAGTGGCATGATCACAGCTCACTACAACCTTGAACTTCTGGGCTCAAGTAATCCTCCTGCCTTCGCCTCCCAAAGTGCTGGGATTACAGGCATGAGACACAATGCCCAGACTTCGGTGGGATTTTCTTAGGAAGGGGTAGAAGGAGACTTTCTCAAGTGTTGGTAATGGTCTATATCTTCATAAGAGTTTTCACTGAATGCTACATTTACTTTATGTAAATTTTACAACCACCACCAAGAAACACTATGAACAAGTACTGACTACCAGTTATTGATATGCATGCTAATGGGATGAAGTATACCAATGTCTTCATGTTAGTTTGAAATACATCAAAAAATACAATAGATTTATGAACAGAAGAATAGATGCATCCATATGTGATAAAACAAAATTTTTTAAATAATTGTAGAATTTACATAATGGATATCTGGTATTTCCTGCAAAATTCTCTTAGCTTTCCTGCATTGTTACAATAGAATGTTAGAAAAATCTTAAGTAACCAAACAAACCGCATTTCTTTAAAAGCATGAACACTTTGCAATAATGTAAACAGAGCATTTTCTTCTGTTATTTCCTTTACATCTTTACTTTTATTATGAATCCATGAATGTTCACTATTAATGGACTTGTAAGCAATTGAATTACAAAGAACACTGACATTTTAATGTCATTTGAAGTTATTATCAAAAGTCTACAATATTTATTTTGCAGAAAAACTTAAATAGAAATATTTAAACACATTTCAATCAATTAAACCACGTTAATTCAGAACATGGGGACAATTCCAGATAATAATGGGAAAATAATGGTCATTCTGAATTATACAACATTTTAAGGGATTCTTTTTGTTGTTTTTATACTCTGGCAGCTATATGGGGCCTATTTTATAGTAGTTAACTATCACTGGGATCGCAAATGTCACATTATGTTATTCAGTGTATTTTTATATGTTTCCCTAGGAATACAGTTAATAGGCTTAATTTCCCCTATAAACACAAGAGTTTTTAATTAAAGGACAACCTCAGGTCTTTGTGAAATTTAGCAAATATAATTTATTAAAGGCTTTAAGTTTACTAAAAATTCACCTTCAAAAAAAGGTCAAATTATCCTTAAAAAAATTCAAAATATTAAGGGGGTGCAAATGTTTTTGTTACATGGCTTGAGTCAGGGCTATAAATGTGACCATCACCTGAATAGTGTTCACTATACCTGTTATGTGGGGTTTTGCTCCTCCCCCCCTCCCACTCCCCTCTGCTTGATTTCCAGTGACTTTTACTTCCCTCTGTGCAACTGAGTGCCCAACAATTAGTTCCAATTTATTAGAGAGTACATGTGGTGTTTGTTTTTCCATTCTTAAGATATTTCACTTAGAATAATGGTCTCCAATTCCTTCCAAATTGCTGCAAAAGGCATTAATTCATCCTTTTCACGGCTGAATAGTACTCCATGTTATACATATACCATATATTGTTAATCCACTCATGAATTGATGGAAACTTGGACTGATTCTAGATCTTCACAATTGTGAATTGTGCTGCAATAAACATTTGAATGAAGGCATCTTTTCGATCAAATGACTTCTTTTCCTTTAAGTAGATACCCAGTAGCGGGATTGCTGAATCAAATGGTAGAGGTCTACTTTTAACTCTTCGAAAAATCTCCATACTGTTTTCCATAGGAGTTGTACTAATTTGCAGTTCCACCAACGTGTTTCTTTCTCTCTGCATCCATGTGAGCATATATTGTTTTTGAACTTTTTAATAAAAGCCACTCTAACAGGAGTAAGACAATAATGCATTGTGGTTTTAATTTGCATTTCCCTAATGATTAATGTTGAACATTTTTTCATGTTTGTTGGCCATTTATCTTTTTGAAAAATTTCTGTTCATATCTTTTGCCCACTATTTAATGGGTTTATTCATTTTTTTCTTGTGAATTTATTTACAGATTCTGGATATTAGCCCTTTATTGAATGTGTAGTTTGCAAATATTTTCTCCCATTCTGTAGGTTGTGTATTTGTTCTGCTAATTATTTCCTTGTCTGTGCAGAAGCTTTCTAATTTAAGCAAGTCCCATTAATTTTGTTGTTGCTATAATTGCCATTGGGATCTTAGTCATAAATTTTTTTGTCTAGACCAATATCTAGAATAGAGTTTTCCCTACATTTTCTTCTAGAATCCTTATGGTTTCATGCTTTACATTTAAGTCTTTTATCCATCTTGAATTAATTTTTGTGAGTGGTGATAGACAAGGGTCCTGTTTCATTCTTCTGCCTGTAGCTCTTCAATTTTCCCAACACCATTTATTGAATAGGGATTCTTTTCCTCAGTGTACATTGTTGTCTGCTTTGTCAAAGATAAGTGGCTACAGGTAGATGGTTTTATTTTGGGGTTCTGTATCCACCATGATCAAGTGAGCTTCATCCCAGGGATACAAGGATGTTCAACATATGTAAATCAGTAAATGTAATTCACCACATAAACAGAAGTAAAAACAAAGACCTGAACAGATGCAGAAAAAGCATTCAACAAAATTCAGTACCCTTTCATGATAAAAACCTTCAACAAATTAGGCATGGAAGGAACATATCTCAGTATTATAAAAGCCATCTACAACAAATCCACAGCCAACTTCATACTGAGCAGGGTGAAGTTGAAAGCATTCCCCCTAAGAACTGGAACAAGACAAGGATGCCCACTGTCACCGCTTCTATTTAATATAGTGCTGGAAGTCCTGGGCAGAGCAATCAGGCAAGTGAAAGAAACTAACAAGTGGCAGTCAGCTGGTGCAAGATCTGGTGAATACGGTGGATAACAGAGAGTTTCCAAGTCCAGCCTCTGTAGCTTGAGCAGCATTGTTTGTGCAACATGTGGTCAAGCATTGTCTTGCAAGAGGACTGGCCTGTCTTGGCTGCTTAATCACAAGTATCCCCATCATTTCACCCAATTGGGTACAGTAGATATCCACTGTAATTGACTGACCAGGTTTTATGAAGCTAAAATGGATAATACCAGCGCTGGACCACCAAACAGACACCGTTAACTTTTTGTGATCAATATTTAGCTTTGGAATGTGTTTCAGTACTTCATCTTTATCCAACCATTGCGCCCAATACTTCTGATTGTCAAAAAGAATCCAGTTTTCATCACATGTAACAATGTGATGAAGAAGTTGTTTGCCTTTATGTTGTGACAGCAAAGAAAGGGAAGCTTTAAAACGATTTCTCTTCTGACACTCATTTAATTCACGCAGAACCTATCCATCCAGCTTCTTTACCTTGCCTATTTGTTTCAAATGGTCCAATATTATTGGAATAGTAACGTCAAAGCTTACTGCTAATTCATACAAAGGTTGAGATGGATTCACTTGCACTCCAA
This sequence comes from Mirza zaza, assembly GCA_008750895.1. NCBI lineage: Eukaryota > Metazoa > Chordata > Mammalia > Primates > Cheirogaleidae > Mirza > Mirza zaza. The sequence goes on from VSMD01019170.1 coordinate 3,499, forward strand.
CTTTCAGCTCATCATTATCCACATTGGTCTCAGGTCACTCATGTGGCTCATTTTCAAGATTAAAATCACCAGAACAGAACTTCTCAAACCCTCCATGTACTGTATGTTCATTAGCCAAATCCTTCCCAAACACTTTGTTGATATTTTGAGCTGTCTGTGCTGCATTGGTTCCACGATGGAACTCATATTAGAAAATAACATGAATTTTGACTTATTCATGGTTTCACAAAAATTTCTCCTGAAAAAATTTGAAAGATAATCACAAGCCAAAACATGTACTTGAAAGACTGAGCATGTGCCTTCACAATAAACATAAAACAAGAGTGTCAAAGTGAAAAATGTACAAATGTCAAACTTAGTACTTAAGGAAATCGGACATTCCATACTTAATAACCTAATAATTTGCCTATGACCACACAGCTAATAAATGCTGATCATGTACTTGCAGCTTATACATACTTGAATAAAAAGTCTAAGGTCTTTATATATCACATCTCCTCTCACCTTCTGTGTGCTTGGCCAGGTATTCAATAATTTAAAAATCACATTGAGAAACCTATTGGAATTAAAATTTTGGCTGAAGAAAAAAACCCTAATTATTATACAATGTATCAACTGCTCTGTTGGAGGTATGAGAACGTATGGAATTTGCACTTTTAACAATAGGGAAAACTAGATATTCAGAGGAAGCCATTTAAGCAGAAAACACTCTAAATACTAAGTAAAATATAAAACTGTATTTTGGGAATGTAAGAAAATTCCTTAGATATCAGAAATGATAAAGTAATAAAGGGGTAAGTGAAGGCTGGAGCCAACTATTTGCCACAGAAATGTCCACTAGTACCTGGTGGTCAGTAACCTGGATTTTAACATAACATATTCAGTGATTAGGAAATAAAGTTCAGATAAGAAATACATAAAGTCCCAGAGGACAAAATGAAAAAACTTTCCCTTAGTGATTGACAGTGAAAATGAATACATGGTTTTGCTTTGTTGGAGGAAAGAAAAAAGTCTCCCCTGAGAATTCTTAAACACAAGTGTATATGTATGCACTATTGATGACAGGATTCGCAAACAAAACAAATTAGTTTAAAGTAGTCCTACGTTAGGACTATACTCCCAGGCAGATAAAGACTACAATCTGAAGCAATGCAATTTAAATATAGGCTTCAATGAAGTCCCATGGATAGATAAAAGTACAACAGGCATGAGCTCACAATCAAAACACTGAAGGTATGAGAGGAAAAGCCATATTAGTGAGAGTCAACAGAAAAAGACCACTAAAATAATTCAGATATTATGATATAGAATATTCATGCTTAATATAAAAAAAGATATCAAAAGTATGTTAAGGGAACAAGAAACTATCACAATAGATCATGCAAATTTCAAAAATAATTATTTAAGAGAGGGACATGAACATTAAGAAAGTCCCTTTCCTGAGGCTCAGGCACACAAGGCCTGCCTGAAACTGAGACTGGGGAGATAAGAGAATATCACCCCACCCTCTTAGCCACTATGAACCTTGCACTGAGTAGCAACCAGCAGGAGTCTATCACTGGTGAAGTGACAAGAACAGAGAGAGATTCCTGTGGCACAGGCATGCAGAGCTGGCTGAAAGTCAAGGTTAGATCAGGAACACTGGGAAAAACATATCATACTCCAACCCTCATACTAAGCTCAAGATAGAAGCAGCGGTCCACCCCTGGAGAAATCTGAAGCCTGTGTTGCACTCAAAGTAACTATATCAACAACAAAATTCAAATCCAGCTCAACTGACAATATTGACACACTCCCCTAAATTAAGGGCCTGAAGAAAAAAGAAAAGTAACCATTTATGGGTATTAATTTTATTTACCTCACTCTGTTTTTCTTTAACACACAATACCTGACATTCAATAAAAAATTACAAGACACAAAAAGTAAGTGGGATGGGGAGAAACAAATCTATCATCAACAGATGACATAGTCATCAGAAACAGACCCTAAGATGGCCCAGATTTATAAATATCAGACAGAACCTTTAAAATAACTATAATTAACATTATAAGGATCTAATAAAAATATGATCAATGTGTGTTTCTAAGGAAAGGGAGATTTTACCAGAGACATGAAAATTACATAAGAGTCAAACGAAAAATGTTTGAAATGCAAAACAAAGCCACAGACCGGAAAAAATATTTACAAAACCTAAATATGATAAAGGACCTGTATCCAGAACTCTTATTGCTCAATAAACCCAATAAAAAATTAGCAAAATCTCAAACAGTTCACAAAAGAAACTATGAATAAGCATATGAAAAAATGCACAAAAAACACTGGTCACAGAAATGCAAATAAATAGACAATCAGAAACTACTACATACCCACTAGAATAGTCAAGATTAAAAGATGGATAATATCAAGTGCTTGCAAGGATGTGAAACAATTGGAACACTCATATGTTGCTGATAAAACACAAAATTGTAATAGCCACTTTAGAAAACAATTTGGCAGTTTATTATAAAGTGAAACATACACTTACCATATGAGCCAACAATTCTACTCCAAGACACTCATCCAAAAGAAGTAAAAATATATGTTCACACAAAGATCTGCATGTGGATTTTATTAATACATCGCCTTCATTCATAACAGCCATAACCTGTAAACAACTCAAATTCCCATCAACTGATGGATTTTTTTAATGTAGTATATCTATACAATGGATTACTATTCAGAACCGAAACAATTAACTACAGATACACCCAACAACCTAGATGAATCTCAAAAGACTTATTGTAAGTAAAAAAAGATAGAAGACTAAATACTATATGATTTCTATTTAAATGGCATTCTGGAAAAGGCAAAACTGTAGGGAGAGAAAATATATCAGTGGTTCAGGAGCTAGAAAATGAGAAAAAGGAATCTGTTCTTTTAAATAAAACTTTAAAACATTGTCCAAAACCAACTACAAATAAAAATGACATCTTTCACTTATTTATTCAACAAATACCTACTGAGTGCCTACAACATGCCAGGCACTACTCTAGACACTGGATAAAAAAAGATCTTTCTTTTACCTGCAGGATTTCTTATTTTCAGAAAAGTAACTGATAGTAACAAATACAATAAACTAACTTAATATAGGTTTTCCACATGTAACTGAATGTTCAGAATTCTCAGTACTTTTTCTTATCAGATTGTTACAAAAATATCCTATGTTTTCTAATGATAGTTGATCATACATTTATTAGGGTAAACCATATGAAACTCCAATGTAATCAACAAAATGGTGTTCTATGCTTCCAAAGATAAGGACTCAGAAGCAAGAGAGCAAGAACTGTAAAAGTAATCAGGGGTCATTGCACACTTTAACACAAAATGATCAATAATAGAATTTCTAGTCAAAATAGCTGATATTTCTGATAAACTTATTTCACTTTTCAAGAGCTTTCCCAATACCCAGACTGAAAAGTGTTATTCATCTTGTAAATACAGATGATTACTATGGAGACTTAGCAACTTCTGGTTTCATATTTCTAATGTAAGAGCTAAAGGACAACACAATTGTTCCCATTATAGTTAAAAGTGTTTTATTTAACCTCCGTCCTTATCATTAGTGGAAAACATATGAAAACCCTTCTTAAAAGGTTCATTTCATTCAGGCATTTTAAAATTCAATATCCTTTTGTCAATTCCTATAGATAATTTTAGGGAAAAAATTATAAATTTTGTGCTTTAACACTCTAATTTTTGTATAAGCCATTGGGATTTCTATACCCCTCTAGTAGAAGATTTCCATGCTATATATTGCTGATGTTTTGGCCTACAGTCACTTACATTTTCTTCTATAGATGATAGCAGGTGCTTCTCAACACACATGTACACACTAAGACAATGAAACTGCACAACCACATGTGCCTCACAAAGGATCTCATTACAGAGAAAAAGGGAAATTTAGAACATAAGAGATGGAACATTTCATTCCTCATTCATAATATTTTAAATTCCAAAATGTGATAGTTCTCAGTGTTAAAAAGTGTACTTTTCTACATTTCTCCAATTTTACTCTCAACCTACAATTTAATTTTTATGCTTTTGGTTTCTTAATTTCATCTTTTAAAACTGTATCAAATCTCAAAGTTAGGGAATTTAATCTTTATTCAAATGAATAAAACTATAAAGCCTTATACTTAAAAAGCCAAAGTTTATCAGATTTGAAATAAGCATAAATTCAATAAGACTTAATCCAATTTTTTTAAGTAAAATTAAAAGTACTCAGCTATCCTCCAGTGACTTCAGTTATTTTCCACTACGCAAGAGATTATCTAACATGAACTTGTGCCAACAAATGAACAAAACCTGAACACGGCATAGTAGGTAACTCTATACCTTGATTTTTAATTGTTTAAACCTAAACATTGTCGATAATAGCAACCAACTTAAAAATCTTCAGAAAATGAAAAACAGATGCAAGTTCTTAGATCATCATGAATCATGCGGCAATGGAATTTAGCTTCAGATCACTACTAGGATTCTTTTGATTATAATCAGGTTTGGTGCTTTGATTTTTATAATCTAGGCCAGTGGTTCTCCACCACTCCTCTCTCCAGTTTTCCTAAAGGAGATGGGCCTGGCCTCTTTAAGATGCCATTTCTCAACTCCAGAAAGAAGGGACGTGGGACCAACTTGAGATCAGTGTTCTGAATTCAGCAAAGAAGCAGAAGCAAGGACAGGCATGAGGGAACTTCAGAGACTAAAAGAAAAATCTCAAAACTCAATAGGTGGGCCCTTTTAAAAATCAATTTGAAGAGAAGAAATCTCTCCCTTAAAAAGCCTAACAGCACCAGGTTCCTGCCAATGGGCCGGATCATCCCATTTTGGAAACCACTGCCCTATTACCGCAGAGGAAATGAAAACATTAGAATAAAATCCAGCCATTAACACCTCACTACAGCCTAACAATTAATGAAAATTTACCTCTATTCCACTTATTAGAGCAATGAACAAATTATAAAAAGCTGACAAAGATATACTTTTCTGAAATCTCTATTTCATGAGGAAAGCATCTGCAGTTTGAAATATTTAAAAAGACATAATGTGTTAAATACAGCAGTTTCCAACCTTGGAATGTTAAATCACCTGAGGGGACTCTTTCTCTTCCCCTCCCCTCCCCCTGAGGAAGCTGGGCTGTGAGGGGTGGGTCTCCATGCAGAGCATGTGCCTGGCAGCAAAGGAAGGTGGGTAATGGTAGAGAAGTGGCAGGAGGGAAATTCCTGAACAGTGGGAATATGGGTTACATCAAGCAAATTAATTGGGCATAAAACTAATATACTGAGGATAATGGAAACCAGCTTTCTCACCTTCTCAGAAGAGGTAGGCCAAAAAGAACACTGAGGTTAGAATTCAAACTATCAGAATGAACTCATTTTTTTAAAGTTATATAGACACATATAAAATCAGAGCTACGTGCGTGTTCATACACACATTCATACACATGCAGATACATTCCCAAGTTCTATCGACTGAGAGGTCCTGGAACCAATCACACTCTAGTGGCAATGAACCCACTGAGACTCAGATCATGGTTTCTTGTTACCTCTGCTCAAAAGAACAAGGATCAGAGATGGGGCAGGGAAAATACAAGAAAAAACTGGAACACGTTGTTGTGCCAAAAAGCAGGGAAATGCCTCAGGAATTAAGGGAATATGTCAAAAGAACACAGGAGCAACTTGAAAAGTCTCCTAATGGCCGAATCTGCAACAACTTGAGCATTAAAATAAATAATGAGATTATCAGATTACAATCCACTGAATAAAATGGGAATCCATAAAGCCACACTGATATCAATAATTGATAAATAGGGAATAAAAGAAAGCTTTTTCTTAAAGAATGCCACCTAATATAGATGGGATAATAAAAATAAATTACTGCCAATTGGCAACTATCATAGTGATAGTCTAAATAAAAAACCAGGGAGTCGTTAATGAATGCTCAGGCTTGGAGATAGATGCCTGAAAATGATGTTGGCATAATATAGGAGCATCTCACACAATACTAATTAAATACAAAGGGGATGATGGTGACACCATAGTGGAAAAACTCATCATTCTCATCATTCAACCTGACCACGTGATCACAGTTATCACCAACGGCAGGATGGACTGACAAGTGTTTCCTGATGTGATGCGCTGAGAAGACGACAGAATCATTTCTGTCAAGGGGACATGGCCTGAGTCTGGTCATGGGAAAACACTGGATGGTCCCAGTGGAGGGCTACTCTACAGAAAGAAAGGCCTGTCAAGGACAGGAGAGACAGGGAAAAGACTGAGGAATGGGTTCCATGCTGAAGAGTGTTGATGGGACATGCCAACCAAATGCAGCACGTTTCCATATACAATCCTGGACCAGAAAAGGAAGGGAAGACATGGTTGGGACATTTGGTAAAACTTGAATAGGGTGTGCAGACTGTTGGGTGGTTTTGTATCGGTGTTGATTTCCTGATTGATAACAATCTTTCCTTACTGCCCCTTCTCCCACCTCCCAGCAGGGAGACACTGGCATCCAGGGAAATGCGGGCTTAGGGAGACAGGGTTGGAGTCAAACAGCCAAGGAAGTTGGCAGGTTGCATGAAGGCAGAGGTAGAAGGAGAGGAAGGAGGCCACAGAGTGGTAATTAAGAGAGTGCATTCCTTTTGGGGAAGTCCTTACTGTAGTATTTAGGGAAGGTGGGGCATCATGTCAGGAAAAGACCACCTTGGATGATGGGGTAGAAATTTCAGCAAAATAACAAGAGGGAATGTAAGTGACAGGAATGCAGGAGTTTTTTTCAACATTTTCACAGGTTCAAAACTACTTTAAATAAAATTGCCTAATAGAGAATCATCTGGCGATCTTGTTAAAAGTCCTAACACTCAGCTGCCCCTCAGACCAATTAAATCTCTGGAGGACGAGAATCAGGGACCAGTATTTAATGCTGCTGGGAGAATACCAAGGCTGAGAACCATCGACTTAGCACTCTATGATACTCAGTATTTGCTTAATAAATGGTTGATATTGCTGCAAAAACTATTATATTTAGCATGACCTTACATGTCAATGTACAGAACACAGTTCTGTGTACTGAGAATTATTTTTTAAGAAGAAAACCCTGGATAGCTATGACCTATATTAAGCAACAAAGATATAACACAGTGATGAGGTTGATACTGCTAGCAGAGAGAGAACTGGAAAGATTGTAGGTAAAATATTAACAATGATGGAAAAGTCAGTCTTCAAGTTCTCAACTGCTTATTAGTCTCACAAAAGAATTACTGAATTTGATTTCAGATAAGGTTATAAATTATTTACCAACATTACTTGTTTATAAAATCCCCAGAAATCACAAATAAAATTTCAATTTGCATAGGAAACAAAAAGAAACAAATATAACTGACAGTTATTTGTCATGGGTTTTGAAGTAGCTCTTTAAAACTCCCATTTTAGTTATTTCTTTGCTTAAAAAAAAAGAAAATTTATATAAAATAAGCTGAACCTACTAAAACTGTCACTATGTTCAAATCCCTTCTTTGTTCAAGATCTTATAACTCTCTTCTATTTTTTCCTTTTGCGCCCTTCCTATAGTTTTGCAAATGGTTGAATAGTCACATCTATAACAATAAATAGCTGTAAACAATTTAAAGGCTCACCAACTGAGGATTATCTTATGCTATATCGATAAAATGTAATAATATGTAATATGCAGCTGGAAAAAAAATGTGAATGATCTTTATATATTCAGTTGGATTAAGTTCCCAGATACATCGCTAAAGTTAACAACAATAAAGTTATAAAACTAGAAATGTTATGTACATGCTGGGAAAGCTCTTTTAACATTACTTATACTCTTTTGCACATTCTGAATTCTCAATTCTATAAATATATTAACCAAACAAAAATTTAAATTTGCAGGTAAACAAAACAATTTTACTTTCAGGAAATCTTCCTAAACCAAGGTAACTTCTGTGGCTCCAGGCCACTTCTACTCTTCTCCATAATCACAGTGTACCTGTAAGTGGGTGCCAATTAAATCACAGCAATGTTCATCCATTCGACGATACTGAGCCTCTACAGAGACATACAAAAACTACCAGTGCACATTCCTTGAGAACACACGCAAAATGCAAAAACAGTAATCCCTGCCTTTATCTGGATATAGCACATCTATTATAATGCAGTACAATGTTGCATGCAGACAAAATCTCTAATGAGTGACAGATGATGCACTACAACTCAGAACATGTCAAAGGACAGTGATCATTTTCAGCTCTCTGTGATCAAGGAAGACTTCATGAAAAAGATGGCATTTGAGTTGGCCTTTCAAGAATAATGCATCAATAGGCAAGAATAGGGAAAGAGCAGCTAGCAGCCCATTTTGGCAACAGCCCCTGGCTAACACAGAGAAGCTGAGATATATGAGGCTGGAGTGAGGCTAGCACAGAAGGCAGAAGTGCTTAAATTACCAGGAAAACCCCCAGCCAGGTCACTGTCTGTCTCCTAAGAGATGCTCAATCAGTGTTCAACCTTGTATTTCATTATGGAGACACTGTCAAGATTATAAATCTTCTTTACGCCCAGTTACAATTAGCCATCTGTAATTTACTGGGTTGGAAGTAGTCCTGGAAAAGTATGGAGATGTCATTCATTTTGATTCTTTCAGCTGCCTGTGAAAACATGAAGTAATTGATAGAGTGGTATTCTCAGATCAAGGAACTTAAGGAATAAATATCAAACTTGTTAGAGCCTCTATGATTTAAATGACTTTTCTTATTTGAGGTCAAAGTCTATACTGGGTAAACGTGTATTTGCTGGGACAAAGAAAGAGCAATCGTATCAGTGGAAGGATGCACAATGCCCCGATTCAAGCAAGACCTGTGGATTGAACAGATGGCAAATGAAGACTAGACTTCAGCAGTTTTCCATGCCGAACTATTTTAAGTTCAAACTTCACATATTTTAAAGAAATGCTGAACTACGTCTTCATGGAAATAAAGGCACTCTTCAGAAGTGGGGTGCACAGTTTGATGCTTATGAAAGGGGCTTTAAGTTTCTGCAACTGCCGTTGGTGAGCATAGTCTTCGTGGGGGTGTGATTTATTAAGCATTTGTCCCATCAGTGGGGCTCAGTTTCAAAAAGAACTGAAAACAAACCAGACCCACCAAGATGATGCAATATCCCTGGAATTTTGGAGACAACTCCATGAATCCAAAAACTATTTCTGGCTACTTGGCCAAATTCAGGGCAGTGTTTGCTTCTGCTCATCTCAGTGAAAACACATTCTCTTTCTGAAACATGGCAGCTACCATCAGCAGAACAGGGCATCAAAATTGATTCACCCTCATTAAATATTGTCCATATTTTAGAGAATACGGACATTTAAATACTATAATATATAGAATATTTGCCTTTTAAATACTATACTCATGTTTACTTTATAAAAAGTAATCTATAATTAGCTCTAAGGTACTAACTATGCATTAATCTGTTTTCTATCTCCTATATTAGTGATTAAAACCCTTATTCTGCAAGACCACAATATTCTAATGTAACATGGTACCAAAGAAACCACTGCTCAGCCTCCACATGTAAAGATTTCTAATTGTGAAGCTTTCTAGTAACAGCAAAGATTGACTTGAAGAAAGAAGGAAAAGAGCATTTAGTAAGCTCCAACTACATTCTAGACATGGTGCTTACTTTCTTTTCTTACACATATAAGATACATTCAGGAGTTCTGAAATAAAATAAATAAAAACAAGCTGCATCCCACAATATTAATATTAAACAACAGTATCCTCTCCCCAAAATCATGAAACAAAAATGTTTAACAAGGTAGTACTCCAACTTTAAAACTGTCTAGTTCTATAAATGTTTAAAAAATTAATTCCAAGGTTAGCTAACAAGAGATTATATAATTGGCCAACTTAAGTGGATAATGCTATTAAATTCCAAGTTAAAACAATGACCATTTATTGAATACCTATGAAGGGCATATTAAAACTTACCAAGAACATGACTATGAGTACATAACCCTTCTGGTGACTACTTTAATCACAAATTACTGCTGACTACTTTACTACAAATTACTATCATGTGCTCAGGTTTGTAAGAAAAACAGCTAGATATAGGGTCTGGAGACTCAGTCATTGTGCCAAGAAACTGCAGTGAGGGTCTGTGGATTAACATGTTAATTCAGCTACCACACAGGGCTCAAAATTCAGGACTCTCAAATTTTTACTTATTCAAATAGTGATGGTAAATTCTCTTTTTGATGTCAGATTTTAGCTGCATTTGAAACATCATAAAACTTCAGAGCTGGCAAAATTGTTATGTTCATGTAATCCAGTTTTTTCATTTTATAGATAAGATGACCAATTTAGAACCGGTAAAATGGCTTCTCAAAGTAACACAGCTAACAGGTGTCTTGCTTCTCAGTAGCAACACCTCCCTCTCCATCTCTGTCTCGTGAACTATTAAATATGAATTTTAAATATGTTTTCTGTGCCAATTCATTACTGAATTTGGAATGGTCTTCTGGCTGGTTCCTTAAATTTTAATATCAACTAAGTCTATTGAGTAATTAATATCATCCTTTCAACCATCTTAATCCTGTTATCTGAAGAAAAATTCACTTTTATTTTAGTTTGCCCTTGCCAAACCTAGAACAAGATTTCATGATTTGTAGAAAAGCTGTGGTCTCAGTCTTCCACTATCAATTAGGGTAGGAGTCCCCAACTTATGATGAGTTGTATAATTTTTTCATCATATATTACAATGTAATAACGGAAATAAAGTACACAATAAATGTAATGCACTTTAATAATCCTGAAACCATCCCCTGTACCCCACCCAGTCCATGGAAAAACTGTCTTCCATGAAAATGGTCCCCAGTGCCAAAAAGGTTGGGGACCACTGAATGTAGAGACATAATCTAAACCACAACCACGATTTTGTGCAACAGATTTTTTAAAAAGGTTAAAGCTTTAAAAACACACATACTTGGCAACAGCACTCTGGATGTATGCATTCCACCTTGAGGATTGGAGGTGTCCGAAAAAGCACATATGAGACAAAAGCACCAAATGAAGAACCAAGAGAACCCCAGAAAGAAATTTAGGATAGGAGAATAATAAAACCAAAGGTAGGACTAGAACACTGGATTAAAAACACAGGGCTTGAACAGTCACTATCTTGGACTGCAAATTTGACTCGTACCTTCCTCAAGCAAAGAAAGAAACCACACTTGGTCCAGATCCACACTGCGTACGCTAAAAAAGCCACTTTTTCAGGGTGGAAACACAGAGGTTGCTGGTGTTGAGATCTGCAAGCAATTTCCCCAGAGGCCCCCCCACCAAGAGTCCCCCGTCTGGGATGCGGTGGATGGTGTCCTCCACAATACCGGCGTGTGCTGTGTCTCCTCTGCTCACAGTCTCTCAATACAGGCTGACGGCCTCGTGCCAAACGAAGGCAATGCAGACAACCCGTCTCACTGTGAGGAGGAAGTACACGCAAAGAAGGCCAAAATCTCCCTTAGAGAAGAGCCTGGCTTTACTCCAGCTTCCAGACAAATGGGCAATTAAGGTCACAAAGCTTAGAGCCTGGTCACAATCATTTTAGCCTGGAAAGTGTTCAAGGCAGGCATTCCTCATCGCCTACAAAAGTAATTTGTAAGTTGGGGGTGGGGTAGGGAGGGAGCCCAGTAATATTTTGGTCTTTTAGAAAACATGATTCAACAAACTGTGACAGAAGCTTTGTCATTTAACATTTGTATGTCTTGTAGATTTTCAAGGACTGGCTGCAGTTGGTTTCCTCTTTCCCACTGAGACATCTTTCCATCTTGACTTATTTATTTTTAACAACAGTAGTTCCAGGTTAACTTGCAAAGCTTATAAAAAGGATATGAGGAGGCTGAGTTTTACTGAAAAGAAATTATACGCCAAGGAGAAATGAATGATGTTCTGTAAGTAACAAAAGCAGTAATAAACAAGACTGATTTAGCAAAATAAGCCATTTCAATAAAACCTACTCTGAGCTACTAGCACAAAATAGCTTGAGGTCTGGAATTAGAACCCCAACAGCTCCATTTTAGCATGAATAAGAAGAGTGTAGCCACTGTTCCACAGATGACAGGTACAACTCGTGGAAGACAGGGTCATCCTGGTTGAACTGCAAAGCCTTTCACATAGTCTAAATAGGTGAAGGCTGATATAACCAGCTCACTGAAGTCATCGTTATTCAGTGAGGGCAGGAACACAAACTGCACTACCCCTGCCTTCAGCTGAGTTCTCAGGAATCCCCCCTTCCCATGTCTTCTCATTAAGAGTCCAGAAAGGTCTAGGCACTGTTAATATCAGAAACACAGGCCAATGAAGTGTAACACCCCACTCTCATAATCAGTTAATTCAAAATTAACCCCCTCCCCATGAGCAGCTAGACTTCCAGCTCAGGAAACTTGGGGTGGCACAGGAGGAGGGGAGAAAAGGAAGGGAGAGAAAGAGAGAGAGAGAATGCACATTGGGAATGAGGCACTGTTCTTTCTCCCCCGTCATACCTCTCCTAGGCTTTCGATCATCTATTTAGTAGGTGGTGACTAGCATCTGTTAATGTAATAGAAACGAATAGAAAAAGATAAGTTGTATTACACGTAAGTATTGCCTCATGAAAGTTTTTTTCTCTCATTTTTATGTAAATGTGTAATGAGTCAAGACATAAAATGTTGCTTTTTATGCTGTTTATAGAAAAAGAAAAACTTTGAAAGGGATTTCTTTCCATCTTGGGTAGATGGGCAGCACAAGTAAAATATAGTAGTAATAGCATGGTCTTGGAAGCCAGACAACATGCATCCAAATCCCAGGTATGAAACTTACCATGCACCTTAGTTTTCTATATATGCAAAAGGAGAGCAGCATCAGTACCTATACCATGGGGTTATTGGGAGGATTCAACGAGCCAATATGTGTAAGGCCCACAGAATAATGCCAATAGAGATTAGCTATTCAGAGGACGAAGAGATGGAAGAAAAAGCAAATGCACTCCTCACCCAGATGTAGCAGCAATTCTCTCTCCACTGTTTCCCAGTGCTTCTCTAATGCTAACTGGTTGTTGACAGCCTCTACAGGGAAGTTCTGCAGGTACAGCTCTCCTGTAGGGAGTCTATGAGACTTCGAAAGGACATCCATGAGGGTTTCCCATTACATACTTCTCTGACGTAAGAAAAACAGTATCCCCCCTCCCATGTTTCCTTACCCTCTGATACCAGCAGAATGCCCGATGTTTCTAGCTGCTGGGCTCTACTTCCCCAGCAGGCAGGGTTCATGGGTGGGTTACCAGTGAGTAGCTCAAGCCCTGCTGCCTTCAGAGCATCTACTTGACTCTTGTTACACTGTAGGAGAGTTGCTCCCCAATTTTCTCTTCAAGTTTCACATAGGCACTGAGGCACATCTGCAAGTCAGTCCCTTAAGCAATTGTGCAACCAAGTAATGAAACACTGGTCTCCTCTTCTTGTGGGCATGCCCAATATTTATGAGAAATTTCCTTGAAAGTCCCCTCTCCCAAGAGATCATCATCTTCTCACCTCTTACGAGGACTACCCCATTTCCCACCAGCCCTACATCTCCAATTACTCTCCACCTCTTTCTTCCCTCTTTTGTTTTCTTATTGGGGAGAAGATGTGCAGGGTGGTGGGGGTGGTTTAGAGTAGTGGCTGTTACTATTAGAGAAATTTATGCCACCTCTCAGTAAGTGTGAAGGAGAAGAAGTCTATGGCCTCCAGTGTTGGCAGGTCTTCCAAACCTCTCTTCAGAATGCCAGGGCCACCTGACTCCTAGCTGCCAATTATACGCTAACAGGTAAAGTCTTACTCAAATCCTGTGATGCTAATATGCATGGTGTAACTATCAAGAGAAAAAGAAAAGCAAAAAGGAAAGAGAAAAGCAGAGTGATCAGAAGTCATCATGCTTATTAGGAGGAGAGACAGGAATACCAAGTATCATTATGCTCAGACAATGGAGAGGATTTCTAACAATGTAGAGGCATTCTATACCCTAGGGCTTAAAGATATAGGATCCTCTGGCTTGTGGTTTTTTGTTTTGTTTTGTTTTTGGCAGTGGGGGATGGGAGCAGGGAGACCAAACATGTCATTTTTCTCCCCATACCACAGCCTTGGAAAGCAATGACATATTTACAGTAATAAACTAAGTCACAGTGAAGTGGCAAGCACACAAGAGTATTGTACACAACAGAAAATAAAACTCTGTGTATAAATGCCTTTTATGGTTTGGATTCAAAAGGTTCTCCAGCGAGGGGCAAAGGGAAATGATACTTAAATTAGGTGAGCACAAGAAAACATCAAGGGATCAGTACAATGTTGAAGCACTGACTCCATGTACAATGTGTTGCATATGAGAACACAGCTCAAAGAGGGCAGTTGTTGAAATATTTGCATATGTAGTAAACATCTATAGCTGCAAGCACCATACCCTCCGATGACTTCAGCCATGATCTATTAGAGGAGAGGGTCTCAGTCAAAAAAGTAGAGATTGCCCTTGCCTATAGCTTATGGCTTGCTGGAAAGGCAAATCAGTTGTTTTTGGTAGGTTTTTTTTTTTTTTTTTTAATGCAGTTGATTGTGTCAAGTGTACTTCTGAAAATCTTTTCTAATTAAAATAAGGCATGAAAACACTAGATCAAGTTGAAAAAGAACACAGCATATCAAAAAGCTGGAAAAAAATATACGGTTTCTGGAAAATATATTACTAATGTAATATATTCTCTGAACTGTTTATAACACACAATCAGTACATCATGGACAATGCTTGTCAACTTTTCTGTGTAATTCTGGTCAAAGCTTAAAACTGAAGAAAGCTAAAGAAAACTAGCTAGAGTTTTATGTTTCCAGAATTGTGCTTCTCTCCCATAATTGTACTCAGGCACACACACAATTTTTTTTTCTTCCTGAGAAAGCCTTCCTCAAATCCCTTAAGCACATACTCTTGTAACAGTAAGGGATAGCCCTTTAAACTCCACCACCAAGATAAAAAAAGTAGCTGTGGGCAATCAAAGAGTTTGTAACTTGGAAAACTCATATGTTTTTAAACTGCTGACAAGCCAAAAGACATAGGTTATTGTGAAGATGATGGTTTTCAGGAGTGTGGAAATATCACCTTGGGAAAAAAAATCATTCCTTCAGTCTTTGATACTATAACCACTATAATTCATTTCTCTGGATTCCAGATAACTAGTATTTTATGGTATTAAAATGCTTCCTAAACTCATGAATTATCTTTAAGTTCTTCCAGGTTTCTGCAATAAGCTAAAGGCCAAAGATTTCAGATTCTCTAAAGCAGCATGGGGACTTTGACATTCATGCTATTTCCTAAAACAATATCCTTTCAGTGTTCTAATGAACTCAACTTCTCACAGCAGAAATCTGGCATATTCTCTTTTCAATAGTTATTGCAGGCAAATAGTCAATGTTTAATACAACTTTTTTTAACTAAATAAAACATTTTCATATTTTTAGTGTGAGACAGTCACTAAATATGATTTTGTAAATCTGTATTATGAACAAGAAAAGCTGATGGATAAAAAGAACAGAACACAGACTAGTTTACAAAGTAAATGACAAGCAAATAAAACTGTAAATACAGGCATATCCATCACAAGATGATGATGAGAAAGATGCTTCCAAAATGTATATAGTATCTTTGGAGAGAGAATTTAGCTGGTCTTTACTTCCTGCTGTGTACTTTTTACTTTTTCTTTCCATGAGTATATACCATGGAAGGGAGGGAGGAAGGCAGGGAAGGTGGACTATTTTTCCAAACAATATTAACCTATGAAAAGAAACATTTTCTGTTGTATTTAAAACCAGCACGTAAACTCTCTAAAACAAACTGTGGTATTTAATTTTTAAAAAATTCAGGAGTGGGGAAGAGAGCTATCCCCAACCACAGTACTCCCTACTTGTTGCATTTTTCACGAGAATCTCCCATGACCTACTATAAAATGTTTCTTCCTACACTTCCGCTGTGAGTTCAAGAAGTTCTGTGCAAGAGGCACACAGATACCATGCTAGTCTCAATCAAAATGTTCCAGATACACGAGACTAAATAAAAAGGGCTCATATCCAGACACACAAAACTAAATAAAAAGGGCTAATCGTAATGAAAGTTTATAAATGCGGAAGGAAATCCTTAGCCTAATTTCTATGTACATATTCAATATCCAAACAGGTAACACAAACAGGTTGTGAGACTCAAAACTTTTGTAAAGGATATATGATAATCATACCTTACTCAAAAACATGGTAAAGCTAATTCTGTTACTGTATTATTGAGAATTTTAGCCCCGATAAAATATAATAAGCTATTTACTCCCATTACAGATCAATTATTAAATTTCACAATCTTGTTATTATCTCAACTGCATGTTTACTCTATTCGGAAGGCAAATTATACGTATCAGCATTTTGTCCCCAGTGTGACCGAAACATTGAAAACATTCTGTCGTTTAAACTTTTAGCCTTCAGAATGAATCTGTATTTCCCATCTATTTAACTGGCATAATACCATTCTTAGGAAAAGTTGGCCTGGAGAGGCAGTGCAAAACAAAGCAAATGAGCAAACAAATAGCAAAATATAAGTAAAAAACCTTTTTAAATCTAATCGCTATTCCAGAAAAAGAACTATTCCTTCAGTTTCTCTGGCATTGCTCCAAATTCATCTAGAAAAGTTATTTAAGTAAAGGACTGACCATAATAGAGTGTGTGAGAATGCTGTTCATTTGCCAGAGGAAAAGAGAAAGATATAATTAAGCATAAACTCAGCAGGAAAATCCGGTGATCAGAAAGAAGAGCACCAAATAAAAAGGCAACCACTTTTGGCACGATGAAGTCGTTTTCTCTATATAGTTTCTATTCACCTTTGAAGCAGTTCAAATGCTCGGCCTGCAATCTTGGACAGCGTGCCCTTGCTTAGTCAGTCAACTGGCCTCCTGGGGAACAAAATTTAACTTCACAACGATCTCAGAATGCCAATGAGACTGCTGGCAAAAGTATTCTGTATTGCCAGTTCAAATGGTAATCGAGTTTACTACATTTCGAGCCAGGATCACAAAATTTAAATTGAGAAACCAGCCAGGTTGGAGGCTCGGGTAATGTCCTCTGTGTTTGTTGAAGTCTGCCTAGCAACTACTGGCAATTTTTGAAAGCACGTTCATCCTGGAAAAATAAATACCTGCCAAGATGCCAATATGGTTCTAATTGCATACCTTTTCCCTCTTTAAAACACATCATCAGCTTCCTTACTTTGACCTAAGGTATGACAGAAAGTGTAAGAAGGAGTATGTGTTTGAGGCAGAGGGTCCTTTTTGTCCATATGAAGCAAATTCTTTGTTCAGACACAGATTCAACCTTTTAGAATGTGAACATAATACTATTTGATGAACTTTGTTACTACGAACTGACATTTAAAAATAACCCTGTCTCTAGCTTAAAATACATAGAGGCATATTCAAGATACTTCTAAACATATACTAAGCAATCAAAACGACAGGAGGAGATAATCTATACATTGCATTTAACTAAAATTTTTAATCAAGATGACAAAGTAGAAATATTATCAGAGTTTAAACATCTTCACATGGAAGGCTATTTTTTTAAATAAGATTGTCATTTCTGACAACATTAGCCAAATTAAATTCAATTATATTTTCAAAGCTTAAGAATATTCAAAAGTCAAAGCAAGAAAATACTTGTGCTTATCTAGTTTTCCAATCAATGTGGCGATGGATGCACAATCCCATGGAGTTTTAAAGGGAGCCAGCTGTAGAATGCCACAAGGCATATATGTGACACACATGGCCCTAAACAAAAAACAGAGACTTCGCAGGCACAGGGCAGGCAGGGGTCTATTTCTGTGCTGCACAGGCTAACATGAGAAAAGATGGGACTGTCTTAGGGATTTGCCTCAAAAGAGCTAAACTGTCTTCCTCACACAACTTCTGGGTCTCGGGTAGTAGAATCCATGCCAGGCATAGAGGCAATAGTAGCCATGCAAACCTGGTACAGTCAGTCAACTTTTTATTTTTGTTTTTGAGACAGAGTCTCACTCTGTTGCTCAAGCTACAGTGCTGTGGCATCGGCCTAGCTCACAGCAACCTCAAACTCCTGGGCTCAAGCAATCCTTCTGCCTCAGCCTCCCGAGTAGCTGGTACTACAAGCATGTGCCACCATGCCCGGCTAATTTTTCCTAAATATTTTTAGTTGTCCAACTAATTCTTTGTATTCTTATTAGAGACGGGGTCTTGCTCTTGCTCAGGCTGGTCTCAAACTCCTGAGCTCAAATGATCCTCCTGCCTCAGCCTCCCAGAGTGCTAGGATTACAGGCTTGAGCCACCACGCTCGGCCCCAGTCAATTTCTTTGAGCCAATTTTCTTTCTCTAAAATAAGAATAAAGCCATAGAGTTTCTACGAGTATTAAGAGATCTCTTCTGCAACAAGTGCCTTAGTATAAGCCTGACACATTACAGGTACTTGGGAAAGAGTAACTATTGTTATAAATGGTAGTACTGTTAGAATTATTAATAAATAAAAGGCTAGATAAACACCTTATCTAATTCATCTAGAAGACACAATATCCATGGAGGACAGTTGCACAGCTCTTCCTAGATACTCTGAAATTCTAACTTTTGTAGAATTGCTTTGGCATATGAACACATAATAGGAAGCAACTGTATTATTTCCTACACTGAAACATAACAAGAAAAACTGTATCTCAGTGGAGTAATTGCTGTTGAGGACATATTCTACCAGATACGCACTGCAGTGTCTCCTTTAGGAAATTAACAGAAGCTTTTCCAAGGTTGTGGTAGTAAGAAAGCCTGTGACCTTTCAGAGTCACTAACTCGCCCTTCATTTTATGGACCTTGGGATTCTTACGGCCGGTCAGGTTTCTTTTTCAGCGTTGGCCATTAACAGAGCTCGGATTCTGATGTGTGTGTTGTGTACAAACCTTATAGCTCCTTACCTCAAATTATTTTCCAACTCCTATTTTCCCTTCACACAAATTTCCTCTTGTACTTATTTGTTATTACTAATTGGAAATTACTAAATGTAAATTGTTAAGCCGTTTCAAATCTTTTTGGAACAAGGGATAAAATAATGTATCATAAAGCTTAACCACTCTGTCATTCAGGATTCACTCTAAAAATCCAAGAATTCTCTGGGGTTCGACACAGCCCAGCAAAGCTCAGGTTTAGCGGTAACTAAAAGATTTCGCTGATAGACAGGTGGTAACAGACAACTAGGGAGGAAACTGCTTCAGGAAATACCCGGGAAGTTTGACAAAATTAGATGCAAAGGAAGAAGACAGCAAAGAGCTCTGTAATCAGAGTAGGGTTCTTCAAATCACTGAATGTAGCCAAATGCTCTTGGTCACACATAGCTGTCACATACACAAGACTATCATCCCTCCCTCAAATGCTCATGTCCTAATCTGAAGAGTGGCACCTTCAAAGCCTTCAGAGGACTGACCGACCACAGGGATTTCAATTCTCCAGTTTTTAAGCTGAAAAGTTTCCTTTAAGGAATCAGTTGAAAAAGCCAAAAAATACAAAATTTTATTCATTGGTGCCCAAGAGATGCCTGACTTACAGGCTCCATTAGTATTAATAAATAACACCTCGTAGGCATGCAAGTTACAAGAATGATAAAGACAAATGGTCTACACTTTCAGGAGCATAGGAATTTTCGGTGAGTTGTGTAATGAAACGATGAGCTGTGTAGTCAGCCACACTTTCCTGGGAGACCACTGGCTGTGTAGATAATGACAGGCCAGAGCAGGGGAACAGAAACGATCACCGCACGGCTGGACGTGAGGGTAGAGTTTTTGCAAATCATCTCCAGTCACCGGGAACTCATTATAGGAAAAGTTCCACAACGTTCCAGGAATAGTGCCAGCCTAGAACTCCCCACTCTGACTTCCTTCTCTACCAGACCAGAGTCACTGTTCTACATCCGGGAATACAACACACATGGATTTAACAAACATTTCAGGGAAAACAGGCTACGACCTGCACATGAAAGTACCCCCCTCCCACCACCATCTTTCACAACTCGGGAATGAGAGGCCACCAAGGGCAGGTGCTGTTCATTTTCACTCACCCCTGAAGCACAGAGCCCATCTCATCCCTCCCAAAACACAGAGACCTCCCTCAGGCTTCTTTCTAGGCATCCAGCACCTACCTCTAGTTGTGCGTTCTAAGTGCCAGCTTTAGAGTAAGTAGTCACCATTTATCTAAATGTGCAAAGCTGTCCCGGAAGAGCCCTGGCTCTTCCAGTTTTACCATGAATCTGCAGCAATTTTATCACAACTTCAAAATTTGTCTTTCCAGCAAATATCTCATACCTATGTTTCAATTTAAAATTTTTTTTCTCTGTAAGCATGTGGCCATCTAAACGTCAAAATATGAATGCAGGTGGGTTGCCATGTCACAGCAAAAATCCCATCAATAGCACAACAATGTGAATATACCTAACACCACTGGACTCTATACTTAAAAGTGGCTAAAATGGTTAAATTTATGCTATGCTTAATTTACCACAATAAAAAAAAAAATCCCTTATGTTAAGTTTTCTCTGTATAACCACATTGTTAACCCCATGGCCAAGTTATCCCTCATCCAGAAGTGAGGAAGCTATCAGTTTTCTAAAATACAAATGATAAACTTCTCTATATTATTAGAAATTAAAATTACAGCTGATTAGTATCTTTCAGACCTATCAATATTTGAATAGCTCAGGGCATGAAGGCACCACCGTAACATTTCTATTAAGCGATGTCACTACTGCATTCAGCAACAGTGTTTGTTCAGGGAAAGCAAAAAAAAAAAAAAAAAAAAAAAAAAAATCAGCCTAGATGGCACCAAGTCATCCCCTAACCTCACTCAGGAAGACAAACATCTGCCTCTGAATCTGCAAATCTGCAACAAGCCCTAGAAAAATTCCAGCATGAAGAAAGGGCATGACAGCAAAACCACAATCCAAGTGCTGCCCTGATTTAAAAGGGAAACAGGCCCCCAAGCCTGCCCAACACAGAGTAGATAATTAACAGCAACCGTCACATGACAGAGCTTCCCAAAATCATTTCCTGGGGACAGGACTGTTTAGGTTAAATCTCCGCCCCCACCGTCCCCCCAATCCCCTCACTACCATCCCCTTTGGCTGATCTATAAAAAGAAATTATTTACCAACTGCCTTGACATCATAGGTAATGGAATAATACATCAAATAAGATGCTTCATTATTCCCGCTGAGGCTCAGCTCTAAGGAATGTATTATTGTTTTGGAAGAACTGTAAAAGAATTCCAATAAAGACAAGTGAAAGAAAATACAATTATGTCCTTAATGGATAAGATTTCTTAAACTTGTTGGCCTAAAGGGAACAGCAAAGAACTGCTTTTGAAAGTTGAAATAAATATTTAAAACTTTTTATCTATTCAATAAAAGTGATTAAAATCTAGCTTCTCCCTCCAACAAAGTACTCTGTTTAAAAAATTTTGAAGAGTTCTTTTTTACTTGATGTATTCATTCATTTAATAAGTCCCTCCTCATTGGTTTCTTTCATAGATGTATTATAATATTTATTAATTATAGTGTATTACAATTAATAACTATTCTATTTACTTATTTCCTTGTATTTTGTCTACATTCCTCAGTAAAATGGCAGAACCCATGTCATACTTGTTCACCACTGTATTCCTAAAGCCTAACACAGTACCTGGCACACACTAGTGGGCTCAAAAATTTTTTTTAGTAAACAAATTCATCATTTCATTCATTCATTCAATATGTATTGAGTAACTTTTTATTCCACAGCTACAACCACCATCTTAAGATATAACAAGTATCTATGAGTTGCATGTGTAAATATTTTTGATCTTAGGGATTTAAGAGGTCGGAAAAAAGGGAAAGAACCTATAATTGCTTTAGAACCTAATTCGACCTATAATACCTTAAACTTTTGCATATAAAGAAACCACAAGACAGCTTTCTTCAATATGGATAAAGAGTAATCATTATATTTCATGTTAGCGCTACCTGTTTATAGTTAAATATTTTGGTACAAGTGCTCTAGTATAACTTTGGTTTCTTCCTACACCCCAACACCTTTTAGTAGCCAAATATTAAGTGAAATCTGTAAGGAATGTCATCACTAAACAAAAGGAGTTTACATTATTACATTATATAATGTAAACTCAGAACAAAAACTATGTTGTGGATTTCATTCTTTTTCCAGCCAAGTCTTTTCTAAGACACTTCTATTGCTTAACTTACAGGACAATGCTGTACAGGGACAATGTACAGGGACATTGTACATGTCCCAAGCAATGCAGGGAAAATGCTTACAGGACAATGGGGGATAAAAAACAATGTTGTCTTATGTTCAAAGAAAAATTACCATTTCTTTCCAAAATTTGGTTAACAACAGCTAGTCATGAGGCTCAGGTCAAATCACGAACTCCCTGTTGCACCTGATCCCATTTCTCATCACCGCATGGCATTCGAGAAGATTACCCTAGATGAATGCCAATGGCAGGCTCACCACTGAAGACCTTCCTGTTGCCCTACTTCACTGGAGAGCTTAGAAAAATAAAAGCCTTGGCAAATATGGAAGTGCTGCATAAATCTCACATGAAGAACAAATGTGCTCTATGAGCTGCTGTGTGGATACTGCTGTGATTTATTGGGAACACTTAAGGTATGGCTATGCATCTTACTTCTGTACACAGAAGAAACAGAATCTCATTTCCCTTAGATAGAAGGAATAATTCAGTGTCCTACTGTAAAACAGGGTGAATATAATAGCAACGTATTGTATACTTGAAAACTGCTGAGAGATTTTAAGTGTTCTCACCACAAAATAGTAAGCATAGGAGGTAACACATATGTCAATCACCTTGGTTTAGCCATTCCACAATATGTACCTACGTCAAAACATCATGGTCTACCCCCATAAATATATCCAATTTTTATTCAGCAATTGAATGAAACAAGACAAAAGGAAAAAATAGAATTTCAGCGCTTTGGAGACCACATGGCTCTACCCAATCCTTGATGAATAAGGAACCAGAGGCCCAGAAGAGGTGCCAGTGCTGGGACTATCTCCCTCAGCTTTCTCTGCATCTGGTGCTCTTTTCACAACACAAGGCCATGACTCCATGGGTACAAGTAGCCTCTGGGCACCCTTTCTAATTACCCTTGTGCCACAAAACCCAGAGGACGCTGATGTGACACATGAGGCTCTTTGGAATAAGGGGACTTTCAAGTCTGTGAACTCTGGGTGACCCACGTGCTGATGCCCACGCGGCAGTGAGACGCTGGTCTCCATCTCTGAAGCACTGAGACCAGAAAGAGGGGAGAGGAGTCGAGGGGGAAGGAGCCGGGACAGGAAGACAGCAAAAACTGCAGGAGTCAAATAAATGAGGCTTTCTTCCTTTAACTGCGGCTCGAGTTACTCCAATTCACACCCACACTTTGAAAAAAATACATTTATCCCTACATTTGCTAGTGGACAATTTTTAGCCATTTTTTTCAAATGGCTTTTTTTAACTCCATAAGTACCATAAAATATAGTTGTTATTTTCTGTAATATTAAAGGGATAAGAAAATTCCTGGTTTATAGGCGATTCTACATGAACCACCTCACTGTTTCTGGAATGCATGTTAATTCCTGATAAGTCAGTATTTCCAGCCTTGCTCTCTCTCCTGAATGTTCCTCTAAACATCTTCACCTGGACTTCAGAGCGAACACATTCATTAAAATTATTTTTTTTTCCTCCAAAACGGCTCCCCTGCGAGATGTTACTATGTCTGTCGTTTTCATATTAGAAACCTGGAAGTCATCCTTCATTCTTTCGTGTTGTTCTTCATTCCACTACATCCTACCAAGATTCTTCATGCCAATTTCCTGATATCAGTCCCTTTACTTTCCTCTTTGCATACCTCCCCAAAGTTCTCAGGCCTTCTTCACCTTTCTGGTCCTGTGGAAGTGACTTCCCCTGGCCACCAGAGCATTTAGTCACCTGATCCCCTCTGGTCCACCATGCCTGTACCAATTTGTAAGTTACACCACTGGTAACTACACTGATCCCCAAACAAAGTACCTCTAGTCACAATCAACAACTGACAGAATCTACTCTATCGTGTCCTTGCAGAGGTCTAACACAGCGCCCTGCACTCAATATTTAATAAAAGCTTCCATAAGGATAAAGATGCATGGCTCTTACTACCCATACCAGTGGGTCAGTGGGCTATAGAAGGAGTTGACGTATAGCCTTGGAAGGACTTTCATCACCTCCAAGCAAAGAGGTGCAAAGCCACAAGCTGAAAGCAAAGCATGCCTGAGGAGGAAAGACAATGCCCATCAGAATCAGAATGGCAAATTCTTGTGGCTGAGACATGAAACATTCCTTGAGCCACAGAGAGAACTGGCAGCTCCTAAAACAAGAAGTTGCTTGGATTTTCTTTTTATCCCATTTTGCCAAGCGAAACAGAAAAATTTCTGCATTCAAAATGAAAGTTCAGTTTGCCCTGATAATTCTTCATTGGTAGCAAATCCCATCCAACCACAGCCTATCAGTCCCTGACAATTTTCCATTTCATAACAAAGGAAAAATAATATTTCAAATAGTGACCAACTATCCTATTACATGAAAACTTAACAGAAGAAAGAAAGAGAGAGACAAAGAGAGAAAGAAAGGAGAGAGAGAGAAAGGAAGAGAGGGAAGAAAGAAAATATCTTCACTAGGGAAGTAAATATTTTTACTCTAAAATGCAAAACCATCAACATATTTAAATAAAAACAACAAATGAAATCATTTCCCCATATAAAAATCAAAAAAGTGTGACCACAAATAAAAGTTACAACCACTCCACTCAACTCCAAACTGAGACAAGTTGCCAAAAATATTATAGAACTGTGTGTGATTTCTCCCAAGCAACTCTTTAGCTCCATGTCTTTACATGGAGCTTCATCCTACAACAGCCCTGCAGACTTCCCTCTACCTAGAAGATCGAAACACTGAAATGGAAGAGTCTTCTCTGAAGAATCAAATCACCTCTCACATCTGCTCAGTGTTTTATTGTTCCTAAAGCATTTGTGAGTGCATGTTTCAACTGATTTTTAACACTAATCCTATGAGGAGTTATCCCCATTTTGGAAGTAAGAGGACTGAAGGTCAGCTGCCAAATGACTTGCCCAAGACTTTGCAGCTGGTGACTGTGCTGGAAGCCAGATCTCACGGCTCTTAGTTCAGTATTCTTTACAGCATTGACATTTCTCATTTGTTTCATTCACTTACGGATTCAAAATGACAGCCTGGCATGGATCAGGGGAGGGAAGAAAGGAGGAAGAGGAGACATGTATGGAGGAATGCACATCATAAGCACCTCTAAAACACCCACTGTTAAAAACCTACTTCCCAGGCCCTACATCAAACAATAGCTCCTTAAGAACCACCATAGCATCTTTTTGTGTATGTTGTGGGGATGTGAGGCAGAGGAACAAGACATCACTATCTCTTACTCCTCTGATCTAAGGAACAATATTTATTGTTTTCCCATTAATAAGAAATACAAACGTGAGATTTTTATTAATATTTTTCTTGAAAGAGTACACAGATTTTTTTTTATTTTATCGTATTATGGGGGTACAAGTGTTAAGGTTATGTATATTGCCCATGTCCCCCCTACCCCCTCGAGAAAGAGCTTCAAGCGTGTCCATCCCCCAAACGCTGCACATCTTACTCACTGTGGTTGCATATACCCATCCTCTCCTCCCCCCTAGTACACAAATTTTTAAAAGATGTGAACTTTCAATGTAGTAAACAGAACACTGAATTGGGTTTCTTCACCAGCTTCAACAACTGGATGGTCACATGACTTAGACAAATCACTTAACTTCTCTAGGTCTAGTTTTTCTTATTTGTACACTAAACTAGGAAATCTCTAAGGTACCTTTCAGTCCTGCAATATCACAATTCTACAAAGTTACTCAGCCCCAACCATACACACACAAAAAAATGTGTTAGGTTCCAAAATGCTTGAGTCAATTTGAGAATTCAAAAGTTATTTGGGCTGTTAATGTATCAACTCAAAAGAACAGAGCAATGCAAGAAATTTAACTTTTTAATAAAATCCAAACAAAGTGATGCAGATATATAAGTGGAATATATAAAGAAATCAGAACTGTCAAAATAGCCTGGGCCAGTCCAGAACACTCCACAAAATGATGCCCCTTTAGCTACAATTACTGGAGAGGGCCAGAGATTAAGATGAGAAAAAGACCTCCTACAGTTTGGGAGCTATTTTTATCTACAGTCATTAGATTCTGGAATGATCATGGCTTGGGGTCAATGCAAGGAGGGATTGGGTTGAGGAGCAATGGGAAACAAAGTCAAGTAGGAAGGAACCAGACTTTGATGAATGTTCAACACCAAAGGTAGACATTTACTTAGCTTTACCTGGAAGGCAATGGAGAGTTGTCAAAGAAACACTGAGCATGGATGTAAAATGATAACCACTGTGTTTTAGGAAAGGAATTGTGAAGCCTGAAATCATTTACACTCTCACCCCTCTCATGAGGCTCATTGAGGAACTTTTTAAGAAAGCCTCCATTGTATAACTACATCACACCCAGTCCTAACACAGACCTCGTGCAGGGAAAAAAGAATTTCCAAATGATTCACTGATTGTTTAAATCTGTAGTCTGGAGTTTCTACTAAGAACAAAAAATGATTTCATCAAATAATATTGGGAAGTGCTGCATACTATATGTTCCTGTAACAAATTCATAAAATGCAAAGGACTAGCTTATTAAAGGCTGCAATCAGTTTTGTGGAAAAGAATATTTTCAAACTGTATACAGCTGCATTTCTCAAACTTATCTAACCATGGAACTTTCTTCATATAATATTTATTAACCCAGTACAGAACCAGCGTTTCACAGCGCGTCCTCTCGGAAATCATATCATGGAACATTTAGTTCTAAGAGAACAAAGCTGAACAGAAAATTAATCCATTAGGAATTGACACAGACACAAAATACATACACAACTGACCCTTAAACAACACAAGTTCACTTATATGTGGATTTTCTTTAGCCTCTGCTACCCCTGATACAGCAAGACCAACCCCTCCCCTCTTCCTCCTCCTCAGCCTACTCCACGTGGAGACAATCAGAATGAAGACCTTTTTGATAATCAACTTCCACTTAATGAAATAAATTTTTCTTATACTTTCTCAATAACATTCTTTTTTCTAGCTTACTCTATTGTAAGAATAAAGTATATAATACGTATAGCAGACAAAATATGTGTTAATCGACTGTTTATGTTATCAGTAAGGCTTCTAGTCAACAGTAAGCTATTAGTAGTTAAATTTTTAGGGAGTCAAAAATTATACACAAATTTCTGACTGCATGGCAGGGGAGGGGAGTGTTCAGTGCCCCTAACCACTGCAGTGTTCAAAGGTCAACTGTAATTCCT
Source organism: Mirza zaza (assembly GCA_008750895.1). Taxonomy (NCBI): domain Eukaryota; kingdom Metazoa; phylum Chordata; class Mammalia; order Primates; family Cheirogaleidae; genus Mirza; species Mirza zaza. The sequence continues at coordinate 31,059 of VSMD01019170.1, forward strand.
TTTATCAGTGTAGAGACCAAGATAAATTTAGAATTTCTCTCTGCATTTATCCATACTCCATATCAATGGTTCCCAACCTTGGCTACATATTAAAATCACCTGAGAAACTTTTCTTTTTAATTTTTATTTATTTATTTTCCCCCAAATTCTGTGGGTACAAATATTGTTAGGGTTACATATCTTGCCCCTGCCCCCCTCCCCACCCTGCTCTGCCAGAGCTTCAAGCGTGTCCAGTCTTCAAGTGGTGCACCCTGCACCCACCATGAAAGTGCGTACCCCTCCCCTTCTCCCCCCTTCCACCTGTTCACCTCCCATTAACAAAATTGAGAAATTTTAAAAAATACTAATGCTGAGGCCTCACTCCCAGAGCAATTAAATCAGAGTCTCTAGTTTGAATACCAATGGTTTTTAAAAAAGAAAATTCCTCAGACAAAACTTCACCCAGGGTTAAGAACACTGCTCTATTCCATCCCAAAATACTTAGCAAAAAAAAAAAAAAAAAAAACCAACAACACTGCTCTAGATTAAGAGCTTAGTATCATTAAAATAGTTGATGGTAGGCCTAGAGGAATGGGGATGGGAACACAAATTCCTGTTAATCTAGCTAGAAAATCTGCCCCTGAAAAATTGAAAATTGGCCGTATTTATTCTGGATATGATACTAGATCTCAAATATTCTTGGCCTTCCCTTTTCTGTACTTATTTATCATTATACTGGTGATTTAATGCTAATACTAGAGTACACTAAACTGACTGGCAATGATTTCTTTAAGGGAATCTTTAATTTTATACAGATAGAACCAAATTTTCTATTACTTGCCAAATTTAAATCATTTTTATCTATTTCTCAGAAGTTTTAGTTTGATTTCCATAAAACACAGCCAGAAGTAAACTGCAAAGCCAAAATCTTCAACTGTTTTCCTGGAAAATACATTTTTAAAAACTATATATCATAGAAGGTTCAGAACCTAGCTTAATGATGCTAACCATTTATTTTATAGTCATTATTCTGAACTTGGCAATTTTATCATCCAAAATGTAATGAATGTATCACAATAACTAAAAACTCATGTTTCAAAGCATAGTTAAAAGTTAATCTGCTTGGGAATGCATTTATCATCCATAAACATAGCAGGAAGAAAAAAGAAATAATACCTCCCTAAGCCCAGCACTAAAAAAGAAGTTAGAAGCTGCAAAGCAAACTATATTCCAAAACGTTCAGTTGTCCTATCATTTTTAGCTCTCATCATCTCTGAGCAGACAATGCATGGAAACAATACAATCTCCTAACTTTATCTTAGATTTCAAATCCTTCCACTTATCCTCTAAACCTTTTACTTAAAGAATTTGTGAATAATTAGCTCAGATGAAATGATACAATGATATCTATCACTTTTTACTAATCTGTTTTCTGAGCCATATGACAGAGAAACAGTCTCCTCTGTCCCTTATTCTGCCTTGGCAAAGGCAATCTGTTGGTTCCTTCTGCTGGAAATGCCTTTCCATTTTGCTTCCATTAGGATACTCGGGTCATGGAGACACAAGTCTGGAAGGCAACTTAACCTAATCTGAAAACTGCTCTCTGCTCAGAAACTCTTCCTCACCACCTTACCCAACATACTATTATGCTTTCTTTCTTTTTTTTTTTTTTACCTATTCCTCAAAACCCAACTCAAACACTTTCTCCTCAGAGTAGCTGCCTTCCTTGATTACTAAGAGTAGAAAAAAAAAAAAAAATAACTCCTCCCATTTCTTCTAACAAATTCTTGCCACACTAGGTGGCACTTACATGCTACTTCTCTGGAGTGTGACCCTCTTGAGGACAGGAGCCATAGGAACTCCTTTTCTCCTCTACAGTCCTGTACCTGCAGTGTCTGGCTCACAACGAGGACAATAAATGTCTCATGAGTGGCATCCTTAGCACATCTGAGAAGTCTGCACATAATCATTCACTTCAACCCTTCCTTATAATAAGTATCTTTTCCCTTCATATTGAAAGTTCTTTGAAAGTCAAAATTACTTCTTTAGTATTTCCATGGAACCTAGAAGAAAGGAGAGTTTTTAGATTCAGAGATTATGAGGTAGCTCATCATATTAATAATGTATGAAAAGGATAACAAAGTAAAGTGATACTCAAATGAGAAGAGACATAGCCACATTCCCATTAAGTACTGAAAAATACTACTTCCTCAGTTTTGTTAATTTCTCCCTCTCAATGTACTGGCTGAAGCCAAGAAAAGCTTAGGCTCTCCAAACCTACAAACCTAGGAATATGCCACTAAGCTTTTCAAACAGCACCTCCTACTGACTCACACATGGACCATTATTTCAGCAAATGCCATGGAAAAACAGAACAGGAAGAATTTCTATTCAAGAAAACAAACAACTCCAAACTAATTGAGCTTAAAGTTTTCTTATTCACAGGGGATTAAGGTTTCCTGGTAACTCCAGAGTGAACAGACACGTGGGAATGGAAGCTGGTTTTTTTCTTCTTTCAGAAAAGTAATTGATGATGAACTCAAGAAAGAGATCCACACAGGAAACACAGAAGCCTCTATATTTTTCTTACAGTCAGTTTCATCTCTGGCTAAATTCCCTCCTTCCCCACCTACCATTACTATATCCATTAAGAAACAGAAAATTTGAATGGCCAGATGATAATCTAATGTGACAAAAGTAATAACACTAGTAAATGCTAAGGAAGAAATGCCATACTTAACACTTCTAGACCATTTTAATTTCACAAAAAAAAAAAAAAAGAAGAAGAAAGGCAATGAAGTTTATTTTTCCACCACTTACAATGCCAAAAGACAGCTCCTTTTAGGAAGGGATTTACATCTAAAGAAATAAAAAATAATCTGCAAAACAGCCAGTTTGGGACAAACCACAACTATTAAACATACAAAATGAGAGAGTAACATTCAGGATATTTAATAATTTAATTCAAGGATCACGTTACTTAGAGGCACAAAGTAACTAACATTCTCCTAAACCATTATTAAGAAAAATAAAAAATGTTTATATGCTGTACTAACCTCTCTGCATGTTGGCTGGCTACAAACTTCCCACAGAAAGTATAATAGTGACGAAAACAATATTAATGCCAATGACCAAAGAGAAGAAGGAAATTATGATATGTAGGGTAAAAGCCCATAACAAAATCTTTTTGGAAAATAAGAAGGTCAACAGTTGCTTTTTTTTACGTAAGATGATAACAATGACCTTTGAATAATGCTGGCAACTGACTAGCAAAAAGAAATACACCTTAAATAAAAATAATATTCTTACATAGAATATATGTTACAGAGAACATACATCATACACTGGTATAGCGTGGTCTAACATTTTAAAACACACTGTAGTATTGCTGCTACATACATATTTTAAATGACAAATTTGGGGGAATATCTTTTGTCTCATCTAAAGAGCATTGTTCCTTTATCCCTTAATTTGAGCCACTCAGTGAGGGGTTAAACTACTGTACATACACTAAATTTTGTTAAAATGTCAGTGCATAAACTCTCTGGAGAAAGGAGGATTCTGCAATTATTCCAGTAACTGAATGCATTTTATGCATCATAGTCTGACGCTTGATTTAGGCCTCATAGAGTTTCCCGACTACATCAGGAGAAGGGAAGACGACTCCAAAGACATCCACAGACAAAAACCTGAGAAGCATCATACACTGTGCCAGTTCCAGGCAGCAGCACCCCTCACTCTGGCACACCTGCTTCTCTGTTTCCTGCGTCATGCTACCCTCCATGGACAGGTCTCCCCTACTTACACTTGGGTTCCTCACCCTCGTGACACTGGCTTTCCCAGGGCCAGCACCATCACCCCAGCCAACGTCACAACCTTCCCCATTCTGTTCCCACTCCGGGTCTCAGCTCCCTAATTCGCTGGCATGAGTCTGGCTTGGCGGAGTTTATAGAGCACACCCCACAGATTACATCCACTGGATAGAGAGGGGTCGTTGTTGGGTCTGGTGCCCATATCTTGGCCCAGTCAGCTGGGCTGGAAGAGCTGGAGGCAGAGTCTGGTGGAGCAAAACAAGGCCTGCTCCTCTCCTTCCTCTGGGAAGGCAGGAACACACACACACAAAATAACATGTATGTTTCACATAAACTAAAAACCACAGAAATTAAAAGTACTATTCAGAGAGAAAAGCAAGGTAAGAGTTGAATTAGTCAAAAGAAATTCTAAAGCAATACATTTTGCCTAGACAAAATGAGAAAACACTAAACACAGCACGCAAAAGGTTATTCTTTCAAAAAACAGAGAGAGTCCCCACACTTGAAGACAGAATCGATTCATGAGATGACAACAAATCATTACAAGTCTCCTAGATAGAATCAAAAAAGTAAAATATCAGAGGTACAAACTTCAGGAACAATCAACTTTAGTGTGATTTTGAAAGCTGACTATTTTAACCAAATACAAACAACTACAAAACTCATACCATTTATTTTATTGTACTAATTTGCCTCCAGCCTTTTGGCTGTCCCTCAAAACACCACAGGGACCCTAATTCAGAGCTCTACTTGGCAAAACTTGCAACTTTAGGTATAACTTCTCTCACTACAGAAGCTTAGCCCACAACAAGGGCATGATAATTGCTAATCTAAAGAAAAACATTCATCTTTTATTAACAATAGTTAAGCATAAAGTCAAAAAAGCACTGTTCAAGTCTTGGCTGCCACCAACTAGCTGTCTAAAACTTAAGGGGAGGGGGTGGAAATCTAAGACTGTTTAGACCATAATATCCTTTTCTAGAAAAAAACCACCAGCTTTAAATTGTATTGATTCTTCTGTGAACCCATTTTAAACCAGTAAAGCTTAAAGTTCTTTACTAAATGTCACCTGAGCTGGACTAAAAGGCACGCCACCAATCTCATCGTATAGACTGTCACCCTTTGGCTGAGTCCTTTTCCCCAAATAATCTATGGAGTCCAGAGTGAAGGAAAAAAAAAAATCATATAAGAGTTGTGACTATTGAGTTAATTAATGTCCAAACTAGGTGAAATCTCCCAGAGTGATGCTTTCTACACTTTCATGGTCTCCAAAGCAAATGTCTGGTCAAGAGCTCAGAGTGAGAGACAGAGTGTGTGAGCTCTATCTATGGAGCCCTTTACCTGCCCGTCTGAAGTCAGAAAGTGTCCTCATTTTATGTTATGTACCAAACAATGATATTAGAGCCAATGTTTCCCCTTCAGTTGGGTAAAGAATGGCAGGGAATGTATCAATTCAACAGTGCCTGAAACTTATATAGTCTTTAGGCATTTCTGGTACATCCATATGGCAGATATTATAGCCTCGCTGTAATTCAACTGATCAGGCTATATCCAAAATACTGTACTGAGATATTGCTGCCACATTTAAAATGGGATATTGACCTTGCTACTACAAGTGAACAGGACAATAAGGAGTCTAAAAACTAAGTCATATAACAAATAAGAAACTAAGTATCTTTAGTCTGAAGAAAAGAAGGCATACAGGTGTGAAAACCATCTTCAAAATTTTTTTATACCTCTGGATGGTAAAACAAGTGCAAATGAATGAAAGAACGAGGGGGAAATTTTCTAAAAATTAGCACTGCCTAAAAACGACTGACCTTGATGACCTGAGACTTGTTTTGTTTTTATAACTGTCATAGGTGATACAAAAGTAATTTTAGTACTTGATGGGAAGTCTTAGATTTCTTTCAAGAAAAAATATCGCATGTTCATAAATTACAATAATTTATGAATCCATGGGCAGCCTCAACCTCTTTTAGCTATTACTATATTGTTCACTTTTCTTCATAAAATGGTAGTTATTAATCCTGATTATAAAAGTAATGGAGCTTCATTATAGGAAAGTACAGAAAGAAAATAAAAACCAAACATAATCTCACCACTGAGACAGTCACGGTTACCATTTTTGCATAATTCTGCCAAGTCACTTTCTAGGCATAAATATACATAACAAAATTAGAGTCAAGCTATTTATATGCCTTTTGTCCTAATTTTTGTATTTATACTGTAATCAATTTCAAGTGTCATTAAATATTTACAAAAAAAGCATGATTTTAAGACTCACATAATTAGTAATCCAATGTTTGAATACACATTTCAAACCTTACATGGTTGAAGACTTATGTTATTTTTAATTTAATTTTAATTATTTTAATATTACCACAATGAATATCCTGATACACTGGCCTTCAGACATCTCTGATAATGTTCTATGTATATATTCAGACTGAATTTGTCCTATGTCCTTCTAAGATATAAAAACAATTTGAACCACATGACAATGAAAGTACATAATTAAACACACATACAGACTACCAAAGCAAATACAAAGCTCCTATGATTGAAACTAATCAAACTTAATCCTTCCTCGCAAATAGCTCATGCTATTTTTCTTCAAAAATTGCTTCTGACCCATACAGAAACGATTACATATACATATTATCATTTTATTAGTGTAATTTTGGTTTATCTGTATAATGCGGAAATAGTTCTGAAATCTTAATATCAACCATAAATAAGGAAGTTTGCATGTCAAGATCTTTCAATTAAGGGAAATGCTGACGACTACAAGAATTAAGGTAGGCATTTAATCTATATAGGGAAAGCATTTTATAAAATAACATACAAACCTTTTTAGACTAACACCAATAAATCCCTTAACTTGGCCTTTTCATCGTCACTTGCACTGCAAGTCCGAAATCCAGAGTCCCACCTTGTGACCCTTTTTTAAAGACCTGCTTTCACGAATTCAGTTTGATTTTCCACACAATCCAATGCTTTGAGTTTGGTTTCAAGAAATCATTTTAGTCAGTAAGAACTAAACTTTCATCATACATTGATTTAAGATCATTATTCACTTGAAAAAATTGTACTATTAGGTTACATTTGCTATCATTAAAACATACACTTTGAAAGAATCTCAGTGACATTACTGCTTCCAAAGTCCCAGAGAGGATTAAAATAGGAAATGTGGTTTTCATAAAGCATTTGTGTGAAACGACTGTCAAAACATACGGCAAGAACATACCATTACAATGCAACTCAATGCAGGTGACTCTACATGCTAAGAGAATGTGGATTCAACACGCAGGCTTCCTGTGTCCAAATGAACACAAGAACACAACCCAGAAGAATGGATGATAAGCAAACTACTTTAACAACTGCCTAAAAGATGTTCAGACAACCTTTTCTGGATGGGGGTTATTCCTGTTTTCTAAGTCTTTTAAGTGGCCAGTTATTTCTATCCATACAGTAGTATAAAGAGAACCACGATCACAGAGTCTCTCACTGAAATGTTCTCAGGACAATAGCATCATGATCAATGATAAGAACTGAGTACACCTGAATGTTAGCTTTAAGTCCTAAGTGTCCATTAGTAATGACATTCATGGATGATAATCTTTACTCAAGTTTGGGACCAACATTGTAATGCTACACTGCCTTCTCAGTGAACCTTCATAAACCACTGTCACATTGGAAACTCTTCACTGTTTATCCTTTTATGAATTTGAATTGTGAACCAGGTAAACATACTGCCCATTAAAATACTAAAATTAAAGCTTTAAAATATCCTGATCTTACTTATTAATAAATCAAATCCGATTTGTTACGTTTAAGTATAAAGACTTAGTGTTAGAAAAAGTACATGTATGGGCTATAGTTAATTGAATTCGCTTTTAAATAATTAAACCAAAACTTATTTCTATTACTAGAGGAACAAGATCCATTCAAAATATAAAAACAACAGCTACTGGAGAAAGTGGAAGCAATTTTATCATCTCTGCTGCCCTCTCAATAAAAAGATCCTTTTAGTCCCCATCTCAGACCACTTAATGCACTCATTTTGAGCTATAGAGGTAGCCAAATATTCCTCTCAGAAATTTTCCCCAAAAGACACTACTTGCTACTTTCCAGTCTCAAAATACCAAAAGTAATTCTTTTTGCCTAAAAAGGATGCCTTTGAGGGTGATAAAAATATACCACATGAGCCACCCAACAATATCTCATTTATATCAGTCTTACTGTTAGCCCTTATGACAAGCCAGTTTATAAGGTTAGTTTTCCAAAGAAATATCCAAAAATTATTTTAAGAGTGTAAAATATCCCTACATTTGAAATCCCTGCATATATGATATGCACTTTAGAGAGAAATACTGTACATAACCCCAATGCAATAGAAAACTTGGCTTCCACCAATCATGATGATGACTGAATTGGGTCCTCTTCAGTAACTAGGATTACAGATTCTTCTAAAACATTTTGCTTTGATGAGTCACATTTGTAATACAATCACTGTTCCCCTCCCACACCTAGCATACTGTAACACATTTTCCCCTCCAAGATCTGGCCATAGTCATTTCATAAGAAAAAAAGAACTGATTAAAAGGAAACAGGACAGACGGTGAGTAAGCCATGAACAACTGCCCAAAGAACCATAAAAACCCCGGAAGATCGTTTCCATGTGTTTTAATTAGGCAGAGTTGCCATTAGGAGTGGACAAAGAACTAGAGAGAATACTGATAAAACTGTATCCATTCCCATCTTTTGTAAGCGTAGTTAAAGCCAAATAATAAAAAGTACAATTACTGGAGAACTTTGCAAAATTTCAACACAGAAAATACATTTGGGATGTTATCCAATGCAAATACATAGTTTAATTTGTAATCCCATCAACCAGGGAATATTAAAAATCACTTTATATACATTTTAATATGCATAGAAAAAAGACTAACTATAAATGGTTCTCTTTCAAAGGTAAGATTACAGATTTTTTTTCTCTTTTTACATGTCAATTATATGTTTATTCTAGACAAAAAGATTTAGTATAAATGACTAGGCAGTTAAAATATATGATCAAACTGAATATCAAAATGTAATATAACATTTACAGTTTTAGTACATTTTTCTAATTATAGTATATTTTTCTATAGGATCATTTTCTCCAGTAAAAGATGTTATAGGCTGAACTGTCTTCCCAAAATTCATATTTTGAAGTCTTAAGCCCTAAGACTTCAGAATGTGACCTTATTTGGAAATAGGGTCATCGCAGATGTAATAAGATGAAGCCATACGACAGTAGGGTGAGCCCCTAATCCAATATGATTGTCATCCTTATAAAAAGAAGAAATCTAGACACAGAGATACACAAACGAATATACCGTATGAAGATGAAGGCAGAGAACAGGACACCCAGAGAACCAAAGAATCCCAGTAAACCATCAGAGGCTTGAAGAGAAGCATGGGACAGATTCTCTCTCACAGCTCTCAGAAGGAATCAACCCTGCTGACACCCTGATCTGAACTCTGAGACAATAAATTGCTCACAGTAAAGTCCCCCAGTTTGTGGTATGGCAGCCCTAATAAACGAATACAAAACATTTCAAAGTATACCACACGAAGATATTACATTTTGACCATATACGTTTTTTTTCCTAACAATCTGGCTTTTGATGAATAATGCTCGCAAAATCAAAATTCTTCTCCAACTGTCCCAGCCACTCCCACCCCTCATTATTGCCTTTAGGGAAGGCCACATAACTAAGCTTTCTCCCACAGAATGTGAGAGGAAGTGACAGATGCCACATCCAGGAACAGTGTATACAAAATTGAGTAGATCTCTGAAAAAACAGTAACTTTGACTTAAGGAGAGAAATGTATAGTAAGCTGAACAGTATATATTACAGACTCAAATTTGACACAATATATTTGACAATCTTACTGTCGGTTAAGTTGAAATTTAAACTCTTAGTGGAAATATACCAATTCTTATTCTGCAAGATATTTTAAAATTTACTTTTATTATTTCCTAAATCAAAAACTAATGAGAATAATTAAATTTAGTAAAATTTAGTTAGCATAATCATATTATGATTTTTACACATATTTTTATGGTAAAAAAAACCATAAAATAATACATAAAAGGCTCACACTCCAATCCCCACCTGGGGAGAGCCATGATGAAGCTAGGAAGGTATCCTTCCATACTCAGAAAACATTTTTAAAATAATTAAAGTATTTGAACTTTAAACTCAGCTAAAGAGAGGTTTTAATTTTGTCATGCACATCCCAGAGTCAAAAGCAAAAAACATTTCAGTAAGAAGCATATAGATCACATTTACATTACTCTAGGAGTAGGAAAGTATTTCTTCAAAGATGCTAGTAAGCACCGATGTGGCCTCTTTTTCATTCTCAAATGTTTCCTAAAATGTCATTATGTGGAACTAGAATACATGTGACTGGATGAAAGTTCCTGGAGGACAATTCAATACTTCTCCATTACTTCATTCTACCATAGATGAACTATAGTGTCTACTTCTGTCTAGTCAAAACACTGAAAAATTACTCTTCTGGAATGTGGAATGTTTGCCTTTTAAGTTACAGGTTTTTTCCCAGGATGCGTATCCAAATTTCATATGGACACTTGTCTATCAAGAAGATACTTTCAACTGAACTAAAGTAGAAAATGAAGAGATTAAAAACTACTCCCATTTAATTATTCAGAGACCTTATTAACCTGTGACCAAGAATGGAATCTACAATTCCAACTCTCAGCTTGTGGGATGCACACATTTTCCTGCCTCCAAACATGTGTTTCCATTTAAACTGCTGGAATGTATACATGGCTGTGCAAAGAGTGATAAATATCAGCAAATCTCCTAAGAATGAAAGTCCTTTATGACCATATACACTGTGTTTTGACTCAGCTCTTAAAATGGCTGAAGCAAAAGTGAACAGTCTGCTTTTTACACCTACCTGTGAGCTACAGAAGAACAATGAAGGAAAATAATCCTTTCACGGACAACATCTATTTGTACCATCACAACCAACCCAAGGCAAATCTACGATGTCTGCTATTTGCATACTCTTTTCGTTAACCTTATTGGTAAGCCTGCCCCAGCCAAAGGCAGGGCGTTCTGAAATGTCTCGGTATTGAGTACAAGTTGTATATTAACCAATGTCAGATGATGCCAAGTGAGGGGCTTCAAGCACAGTACATAAACTTCAACAGACTGAACCCTAAAGCAGGAATGGAAATTGGTGTTCTGGAACATTCTATCTGACCAGCACACCATTTTCACATTTTTAAATTTAAATCCCTTTAAAAAAGAACCCCTCCCATACAAGGAAGGCACTTCATCATATGGGATCATGTACCTCACCTGGCACTATGAGCCCTTCATATGATGTGTGCCAGCCGAATGTTTCAAGTATAAATGTCCCATGAATGCATCCACCTCTGAGCCTTCTTACCTTCTGTTTCTTTGCCTTCAAGCGAAAACATCATTAGATGTTTTCCGGAAAGAACCTGCTTAGAATGGTTAAGTCCCATACAACATCTCTCCCTTTCCTCACTCATGCTGAGAGTTTCCAACTTTCTTATTGAAACTTATCCTCTCTCATACAGAAGGGGAATTTTCAGGAGCTTCTAGTGTCACTGGTGAGAGGCAAATTTCCTCTTATTACCAAGGCAAGAGTTAAAAAAAACCAACTTACCTTTTGAAAAAAGTCTTCCCCACTTCTGCCTTTTCCTTCAGCAGCAGCTGTAAATAAAAATGTACACATTTAAAATAGTTTCTCTTTTCCATGTATGTATTCAAAAAACTTTCGAGTATCAGGCATGAGAATACAAAAGCAAATGAGATGCCGGCTTTGCTCTTTCAAAGCCGAGCACCTGCTACCATGCCTCACCCAGGTGCAAAGTTGATAAAGAATAAAACACTAATCCAATCAATTACACATCTTTAGATTACGTAATACTCCTTTTCTTGGTCTGAAAGACTCGCAAATCTCTGCACACTTTGATGAAAGTAATCTTGTCCTTTCATAGTTAAGAAACTATATGAACAATTGCAACTATTGAAGTCATCAGCTGTAGTGCTCTAAGCATTTCCTGTGTATAATAAATCCCAGGTGTGAGGTTTGCCGTGGTAACAGGTGGCTCATCCCATATGGCCTACTTGGGAGCTATCTCAGTTTTATGCTTTACAATGACTATATAATCTACTTAGATTTCAATTGGCATAATACACTACTTTAATTCATTCCTTATTTGCATATACAAAGAGAAAAAAACAACATGAGAACTCAACAGTAATGATGAAGGTCATAGAAAACAATAAAACTTCATGTGAGGCCAGTGCAGTGTCTCACACCTGTAATCCTAACACTCTGGGAGGCCAAGGCAGGAGGAATGCTTGAGGCCAGGAGTTCAAGAGCAGCCCGGGCAACATAGCGAGACCCCATCTCTACCAAAAGCAGAAAAATTAGCCAGGCATGGTGGTGTGCACCTCTAGTCCCAGCTAATTGGGAGGCTGAGGCAAGAGAATCACTTGAGCCCAGGAGTTTCAGGCTGCAGTGAGCTATGAGGACGTCACTGCACTCTACCCAGGGCAACAGCTTGAGATTCTGTCTCGG
>VSMD01019172.1:0-22474 GCA_008750895.1 Mirza zaza
TTTTTTTCCTATATGACAATTTATTGAATGCCATTTACTGAACAGATCATCATTTACCATTGGAAAACAGTGCAAATATTTTCCAATTTTGATTTTAACACTACTTCAATATTAATTCTTTCACAAAGTTTATTACCTATCTCCATCATCATCTTATGCTATCTTTCATTTCAATCTTTACTCTTAGAATTTGCTTTAACAGTCATGGGTTATTTCATTGTATTGATGATGTCAGGTAGTTTTCTAAACTTTTATTCTAAATACTAAAATAAATTATTTTCAAAAGTTTCCTCCTCTTTGAGCTCAGAATTTTTTTTACCATGTTTCATATTTGTATATATGTGTATGCTTTGTTTCTCAGAAAATTCTCATCTCTTATTTACTTCTAATGGTAAATTAATTTGAAAATCATTTAGTGTATAGTCCATTTCATGCCATTCTGGTAGAACAAATTGGATATTCTCCTAACTGTAGAACCAATCTCTCAAGCATGCTTAATAGACAGAGTTTGTGAAACATTAGAATCCACAATATCACTATTGACAAGTCTCTTCCTGCTTCAATCTATATATCTGTGGGAAGCAAAATTCAGAAGATACATCCCACCAGAGCTCAGAGTTCTTCACTCCTGTTTTCTTGTTGAATCATCCTATTAAATGGATGCAGAAACAGGGTTACTCATGGCAAATTTCTAATAATAAAACTAGTATTAATAGTAAAATTGACAGTTATGTAAAAACTAGTCAACAATTTATGAAGATACATTTAGCAAAATATTTAAAGCAAAAAACTTTCAGTATAAGAACAGACACATGATTTTTTGATTGGTAGGTGACTATTTCTGAGCAGGAATGAAAAAGACAGGAAGACAAGAAAAGACTTTTCTTCCCCTTAATCCCTTCACTACTTTGGAGTGGGCAGGCACTGTTTCTTGGGGCACAGCATGGCTTAATCATCATGTGTGCCTTTTACATTGTCTTCATTGGCTTGTGGTTATGGCGATGGGTTGATTGTGAGTGCTGATATACATATATATACATTTTATAAAGTTAGGAGAGCCCCTCCCTCCTTTTCATGGTATTTTAACTAAATGCCATTCTAACCTTTCTAAACATCTGGTGTTAACTACCTTGTGACAAACACCAACATATAAGAATTTTAATAGAAAAAAGAGGACTTTCTATCACTTAATGTGTTCTATGAAGACTGTCACAGATAAAGAGAATTTTGAATGGGAATTAACTGGAGTTTCACAGGGAAAAGCTTGACAAAACACATATGAACCTATTTCACAAATAATGATAGGAGAGAAGAAAGGAAAAGAGAGAGGAAAGAAGTAAGAAAAGAAGGAAGGAAAAAGAAAGGAAGAAATTAATGAATAATGAATGAATAAGACTTTATTCTCCTATCTACATTATGATATTAATGTGATATCCTTGGGCTTTTTCTTGTATTTTCATAGAGCGTCTAATTCATGCCCCTAATATTTTATTGCATTTGCCTGTAAAATGTTCAATCATTTATGGAACAAATAAAAATTTAGTGAGTATCTACTATTTGCCAGGCACTGTCCTAGATACAGAGGATACTTCAGTGAACAAAACAGACAAAAATATAGGTTTTAGATTTTTGTCTTTAAATATAGGAGAGTAGGCCGGGCTCAGTGGCTCAAGCCTGTAATCCTAGCTCTCTGGGAGGCCGAGGTGGGCGGATCGTTTGAGCTCACGAGTTCGAGACCAGCCTGAGCAAGAGCGAGACCCCATCTCTACCATAAATAGAAAGAAATTAATTGGCCAACTAAAATATATATAGAAAAAATTAGCCAGGCATGGTGGCACATGCCTGTAGTCCCAGCTACTTGGGAGGCTGAGGCAGCAGGATTGCTTGAGCCCAGGAGTTTGAGGTTGCTGTGAGCTAGGCTGATGCCACGGCACTCACTCTAGCCTGGGCAATAAAGTGAAACTCTGTCTCAAAAAAAAAAAAAAATATAGGAGAGTAGAGGGTGGTGGTAACAAAAGGTAAACAAAAGAAAGTAGATTAAAAGCTGTGAGAAAGAGAGAATGAGAATGACAAAATTGGCTGTAGGCATTTTGAAAAAGATATGCCAACATTTGGAAACTCACCAGCATATATCTCACTGTACTTTCTAAGATTTGGATATAGCTATCTGTTCCTTATCTCACTCGTAGAATCAAAGCAATTTCCACAGCATGATAATCATAGCAGTTTACATTAATCTGTACATCATGCACCAAAGAAATTCTTCAGTCTTTGTGAAGATCGTGCAAATACCTAAATGCCACTCAGATCAAGGATCAAAACCTTCTGTTCTATTTTCTTTGCTTTATGTTCTAATTTCTTCTATACCCTTTCTACCTGAGAAATATATGGCTAATAAAAAGCTGAGGGTGCTTTAAAATTCCTCCACAATCACCAACACCATTTGGATATTTAAGGGAACTAGCACTATTTTTCTATAAGATTAAGGAACATTGATTTTCTGAACTCATAACTCATAATTTCTACCATAACATCCCTGATACTTTTCTCTAAAATATGTATCTGGGATGGCTACAATGATCCATTTCACCGATGTTTCATTTGATTCATTATTTGGGGGTTTTCTTCTTACTACTGCTTCTCATATGGCAAGGTTAAACAATGTGTGTTCAGATTTTAGTGCTTGACAATCTCGGATTCGAAAACAAATTTAAAAGTTGATGCTAACTTACTAAGGCTGTGAATATTAGCAAGTTTTTAAATGTCCTTGAGATTTAGTTTCCTAATCTATAACATAAGTTTCAATATAATTTTTACTTCACTAAATGGTAATGCAGATTAAAATATATAATTAATATATTTAGGGATTTCCTAAAAAAGACATTGAACTTTGAAGTCCAAAAGGAAATAAATACCTGATAGATTTGAGTATGTAAAAATTGAAAGCTACGGCCAGGCACGGTGGCTCACGCTTGTAATCCTAGCACTCTGGGAGGCTGAGGCAGGAGGATCGCTCAAGGTCAGGAGTTCAAAACCAGCCTGAGCAAGAGTGAGACCCTGTCTCTACTATAAATGGAAAAGAAATTAATTGGCCAACTAAAAAATATATAGAAAAAATCAGCCAGCATGGTGGCACATGCCTGTAGTCCCAGCTACTTGGGAGGCTGAGGCAGCAGGATTGCTTGAGCCCAGGAGTTTGAGGTTGCTATGAGGTAGGCTGATGCCATGGCACTGTAGCCCGGGCAACAGAGTGAGACTCTGTCTCAAAAAAAAAAAAAAAATTAAAAGCTACATTAAAAATGAACAAAATAAAAGATAATATGTTAGAATAAATGTTCAAACAAATGTAAAAGTAAAGTATTATCTAAGCTATGAAAAAAATTCCTACAAATAAGAAGAACCTAATGGAAAAATGTTCCAAAGGTAGGAATTAACATATGACCAAAGTAAATGACAAAACGCCAATACATATAGACAAAATTGTTTAAAAGCACTAGGAATCAGGAAAGCACCTTAAGAAAAAGTATCTCTGGATTATTAAAATATAGACTGTTAGTAATTCTCAGTGTTTACAAGGACATAAAATGGATCCTTTCACTCACTGTTGGTTGGAGAATGATTAATACATTATATGTATTATAATATATATGTAATATAAGCATTATGATTATACCATTTAGAGAACAAATTTTCACTTTCTTCAAAAATTCAGAAATTAAAAAATTTTTTTAAATACACCATTCCTTTGACATAGCAATTTCGGTTTCAGAAATCTCATTAAAATAGACACTTCCACATACATACAAAGGTGAATCTATAAAGCTGTACAACATAATATTCTTCATGACAGTGAGGAAATAGAAACAAATATGCATCAATGATAAAGTAATTTTGTGATGGGATGTTTCAAAGTACTAAATAGGCTCCAACAAATACATAAATAAATAAATGAAGTGGATTTCTCTACTGATGCAGAAAGATTTCTAAGATGCTTTATTAAATGAAAAATTAAAAAGTTGAAAAAAATCAAATAAATCCAAAGTACATGGCAAAACTGTGTGTATGTACCTATGTATGTAAATTTGTGTGTGGTTGCATAAAATTATATGCAAAGATATGCATAACTGAAATAAAACAGGCTATCATGATAGACAAACTCTCAAAACGTGTTCTCTGAGAAAGGTGATGGGAGGAATGAGAAAATATAGCCAGAGCTTTCACTTTTGCTCTGCTTGAGTCTTTTGTGATGAGATGGATTTCTGCGTTGCTTGGGGAATATCAAAAAGTGATGAAAACGTTTTATAGATTTAAGACTTCAAGACAAAAAATAAATTAATATTCACTTAATTTTAGCTTCTTTCCAAAAAGAAAAATCTTCTTCATCACAAAGATGCATGCTCTAGACTAGCAACAAAGAACTTTTCAGATTTTTCTCATAGGAAGATCAATTTGTTTCTGGTTATTGGGACGCTGTAATAGCATGCTGTCAGAGCTTGGACTTGCTGCTGGATCCTGATGAAAGAAGGCTTTGGGATGAGCAGAATTATTTTGATTTTCCTCATCCTTTTCATTGAGACTAACACACTGAAAAAATATTTTTTTTTGACAAAAAGAAGGATCATGACAAATTCTTAAACCTCTTCATTTTATTGCTGTGTTAAGATTATGATTCTTAGTCTGCTCAAAATTCTTCTCAACCACATTAACAAAAGAAGTCCTTATTTCTTGTCTTTCCCCCCTTGATCCTGTCTCTCTTCTTTTCCTTGTCTGTTTTCTTCCTTCTTTCCTTGCCTTCATTTTCTCTTTTCTCTGCCTTCCTGACTGCTGTTGATCTTTTGTTCTGAACGAATGCTGCCTACCCCCGCCCCAACTTGCCAGCAGGGGATATTGCACAGGTGCGGCCCTGTCTGTCTTGCTGTGCGTCTCTCAGGATGCAGTAGTACACGCCAACGTCTCTCAGGGTGACATGGGGCAGGGTCAAGGTACTGGACTTTCTGTCTGCTGCGATGGTCAAAGAAGCCATGTCATTGGTCACAGCATTTTTTAAACCGTGAACTATATACTGTGGACTCTGACTGGGATTTTGTCGATACCAATGTATATACTCATTTCCACTGATGGTAGAATGGTTACAAGGCAGGTTGACAGCTTCTCCTTCGGCACAATCCATGGAGTTGGGCTGCGTGGTCTCAGCAGCAATTATAGTCCCTAATGGGTAAAGAAAATCAGATTAGCTCCTGATGCCCAAATGAATATAATTCTATGGATCAAGGATGCGGTATTCCCACGACTCTCCTCTCTGGTCCAACCCATACTCAAGTGCTTTAATTTATGTCTCATGAGAACACAAAAATATCATTGGTGTTAATTACAGAGACCAAAGATACATACCGATAATCAGAGACTCTATAGGCTGTATTGCATGGGCCCTTAGCTCAATAAACCCAGAGATTTCTTACAACTGGATACTGCCAAGGGCTCTTCTGGGGTTATGGCTATGATCCAACCTGCCGGGTAGAATTGTGCACTTCCTAGACAAATGCACAGACCACTTCTCAGTTATATCTCTAGCATGGTGGATAAAGCACAGTGAGAGGAGTGAAAAGCAGATCACCCTTCAGAGTCCCTTGTTCTCAAAAGTCAACCCTCTGTAAATATAGGCTACTTACCTAAGGTCAGAAATGCAGTTACTCCTGTCACCAGCCTCATACTTCAAGGACAAACGAGGATTGTGGACCCAGAATTCAGTTTTTTTTTTAAATCAGATCATAGGCTTAAAGAGTTTCCAGAGAACAGAGCAACAGCTGCTAGTAAAGACTTGCAAGGAGTGCAGCTATCACTGTGTGTTGTCAGGATCTTGTCAGCCAATGTCTGAGCAGCTCATCTTCCTCCCCCATTTTAGTCATGCCTCCGAGAAGGGGTTGAAAATATCAGCTAGGCATCCCCAAGTCAGAGGTGTCCACTGAAATCATTTATCAGGCTTAAAGTTTAAGAGGCAGCCTGTAGATGAGGAAAATCAATAACAAGGGTGCATCTATCCAGAATCCTTCTTCCGTCTTTTCTTCCTCAATACGCCAAATAAATCCTGTGATGTTCCATGGGGCTTGTGGAAAGTGTCATTTAATCCCAGAAACCTGTAGTGAGCTTTGTGTTATAAAGAGTTAAAGATTCCATCTACATTGCAGGAATTGGAAGTGACGTTCACAAGCAGATAGTGGTATGCTCAAGGGGAAAGGAAAAACTAATAACATTCAGACTGAAAGCCAAATCTTCTGAAACTCAGGTTTTCCACAGAGGTACCTGGAATCATGTATCCATCGTCATTTAGGTCAACACTCCTCAGTGCACCTGTTCTTGGTATAATGACTGATGACATGAATAACACTGACTCCTTAAACACATGGCCTTAATGCTCATTTCTAAGCCTGCACTTCTGCCTGCTGTGCACCAAAGACACAGAGGCAGAAAAAAGGTACACAGCAGAAAAAGCAAACAGGGTGGGTGGTGGTAAGAAAAGGTAAAGGGAGAGTAGGAAAAGGTGTAAAAAATGGGGAAGGTAAGGGATGATTAGGGAAGAGAGAGAGAAAGCTTCTTCAGGGAGGTGCTTGGCTTAGGTGATAGGTGCAAGGTCCCCTAACCCTTGGACCTATAAACTCAAGAAGATGTCATAAAGTACAAATTGTCCTAGAAGGGAGAAAGTATGTCATTTTCCTGTGTTCTGTGGAACTTCAGTGAAAAACTTTCTTTCCCTTGTCCCAGAAAGGAAATTAAGTTTGCAGGTGATGCAGCCCCCTCTTGTGACTGACAAATGAACTGCAATCCTTTGAGAGACTTCTCAGCTTTGAAGGTAGAAAGATATCTTAGTTATAACACTTCTGTACTCATCTTTGTTTTACTGGTCTTATAACATTCCAAAGAAGGTTTTAACTATTTTTTATTACTTTTTAATTTCAGTAATATCCCCAGAAATATTCTCAATTGCTGGCTTTAATTTTTCATTTCTTTCCAATCTTCCCATTTAAAGGCTGTTTCAAAAGTCCACACCTACTCAATGTTTATAAGAGAGATTGTCACAGAGTAAGCACACAGTAAATATCTGTCTCATGAATGAGTAGATGAATCATTATTCACAAATTTACTGAGAAAAGTTATTCTGAGCAAATCTTTAAATTATTTTATGTACAATTTTCTAGTTTTCTAAAAAACAGAAACAAAAGACAACAAGATCAGACTTGTGGCCAAAAATTCAATGATAGAGAACAAATTCCCCACACTTAAGGAAAATCAGGTTAGAAAGATATGAAGTAAAAGTCATAGTAATAATATTTATTCATTTATAAAATATTCACTGAGAATTTGCACTGTTTCAGATTATAAAAGTATCAGTCAACAGTACAGCACTGCTGAAAATATGAGAAGAAACAAAAAATGAAATTTCCAACAGTATGGTATTTATGAAAATACCCAAAGTCAACATTATAATTAATGGTGAAATATTGAACATTTTTCCTCTAAGGTCAAGAACAAGACAAGGAGGCACATTATCACCACTTCTATTCACAATCACATTGGAAGAACTGGCAGTAATAGAAAAAAAAACACATAAAGTTTGGAAAGGAATAAGTAAAACTATCTTTATTTGTAGATGGCATAATTATGAATTTGGAAAATTTAAGAGAATATGTAAAGGAATTATCAGAACTAATAGGTGAATTGAACAAAGTCGCTGAATACAAAATTCAATTGTATTTCTGGATTCTAGCTGAAAGTAATTGGAAAATAGAAGAAAAATGTCATTTACAATGAAATAAATGAAAGAATTTAATGAAAGTTATGCAAGATCATTAAAATAAAAATTTAAACATTAATAAAAGAAATTAGGGATCACCTAAATAGAGAGCTGTATTTATGAATCTGAAGACTCCATGTATTAAAATATCAGTTCTTTCGACTTGATGTATAAACTTCACAAATCCCAGTCAAAATACCAGCAACCTTTTCTGGTAGAAGTTGAGAAGCTTCTTCTACAATTTCAATGGAAATGGAAATACTGGAGTAAGTTAGATAATCTAGAAAACAAAGCTGAATATTGGACAACTTGCATTTACAGATTTGAAGACTTATGGAAAGCCTCAGTCATCAAGAGAGAATATTCTATTGGTATGAACATAAAATAAAAAGGTCAATAAATAGAATCAAGTCCCGAAATAGACCAACACGTATATAATCACTTGATTTTCTACAAAGGTGCCAATGCAATTAAATGAGGGAGAAGATAGTCTTTTCAAGATAAATGCTGACAGAATTGGTTATTCAGGTATATATATGTACGTGTAAGAGAACTTTGATTTATCCATCACACACATGCATACACACACATAGACACATACACAAAATTCTAGTTGGATCAGAGACCTAAAAGTGAAAGGTAATAAATACTATAGACTAGAGAATCTAAGAAAGACATATGAGAATATCTTTATTACCTTTGGAGTGGGCAAACATTTGTTTAAATGTATACAAAAGTAATAGCTATAAGAGAAATATAAATTATTGTGTCAGGTTTGTTGACAAAATGTTAACTATCTAGGGACCCAGGGGTGCCAGTTCAAGGATCTTCCCTGCCCTCTGATGTCAACAGAGGCCAAAGGCAGATCCTGGACTTCTGTCTCCACCAGGTAGTAAAGTGGTGTTCCCTCGTGGTCTCAGAGAAAGCCAGATAAAGCAGAAGTTTTCAGTAAGACCCAGGCCTCAAACACAATACTTAAATGTCAATTAAAAACACCCTAATCACACTCGGAGCCAGAAATATCTCAAATTGAATTTTAAAAATTCACAATCAATGCTAACACTGAGATGACAGAGATGGTAGAATTATCTGATCAAGATATTAAAGGACACAAGCTTAAAATGCTGGAAAAGCAATTACAAATATGCTCAAAACAGATTAAAAAAATAGAAAGCCTCAGAAACAAACAGAAAGTCTCGGCAAAGAGGCAAAAGATATGAAAAGGGACCACATGCAAATATTAAGATTTAAATTACAATGACTGCAATAAAAAAGCCCACCAGATGGGGTCCATAGCAAAGTGGAAAGGACAGAGAAATGTATCAGTGAACTAGAAGATAGAACAAAACAAACTACTCAACCTGAATAACAAAGAAAAAATAGAGTGGTAAAAAATGAACAGAGCTTCAGGGAGTTCTCGGACTATAATAAAAGATCTAGCATTCCCGTCATCAGAGTGCCAGGAGAGGAGGAAGAGGGCAGGGCTGAAAAAGTAATCCAACAAGTAAAAGCTGAGAACTTCTCAAATTTGGCAAGACACACAAAAATAAAAGTATGCTGAGGGAAAAATGTCAGTTCCGTACAGTAGGATTCCATTTATATAACATACTTGAAGTGACCAAATTATAGAAATGGAGAGCAGATTAGTAGTTCCTAGGGATTAAAGAGAGCATGGGGGCAGGAAGGAAATGAATGTGGCCATGAAAGGACAGCAGGAAGCACCCTTGTGGTGATGATAATGCTCTGTCTCCTGACTGCATCCATGCCAATACTCCGGTTGTGACATGGTGCCATAGTCTTGAAAGATGTTACCATTGGACTCAACTGAGCAAAGGGTACACATGACCTGTCCTATTATTTTTTAAAATATATGTGAATTTATAATTATCTCAAAATAAAAGTTTAATTAAAAATATGGGTCACAATATTAAGGATTAGCAAAATTATGCAGCAACTGAAACTCTTAATACGTCACTGGTGGGTGTATAAAATGATCTAATGTCTAAATTGTTTGTAAGTTTCTAATAAAGTCAAATATGTGCTTATCCAGAGATGCAATAATTCTACTGCAACAATAAAATGTGCACAAGAATGTTCAATGATTTCACATGTCCACAAAAAGACTTGTGTAAGAACATTCACAGCAGTTTTATTCACAGTAGCTCCAAATTGGCAGCAACACAAATTTCCATCAGCAAAGAGATAGATAAATGGGATGGCATATTCATACATTGGAATAGCATTGAACACAAGGAACATAAAGAATGTGCTATATGAGTCCATTTATATGAAATTCTATAAAAAGCAAAATTAATTGAAGGTGATAGAAATAAAAAACGTGGTTATGTTGGGGTGGTACTGATTGAGAAGAGGAAAGAAAGAATTTCTGGGTTGGTGGAAATATTCTACATCTTTATTGGTGGAGGATTATTACACAGGTATATGCATGAGTAAACATTCATCAAACTGTACAACCAAGTTTTTTGCATTTGACTGTTTGTAGATTATGCATCAGTATAAAAAGCCAAAGAGATATGCTGAATTGGTCAGAACTAAATGTGATGACAGCACAAATAAAATACTTCATCTTTACTAGTATCAGGATCACCTAGGTTTTCTAGACATTTCTTATCTACTTTGCTGAAGATTTTTCAGGCTTTTGAATCAATCCAATAAAGGAACCAAAGATTTGTTCTTTGCTGTTGGGCATCAGGAAGCATTCAATCTTCTAATAATTTTATTTTTGTACCAACCTATATATATATATGTTAAAAAACACAAAAACACATGAGTTCATACTGAAACCTCATATTCCAATCCAAGTCCACTGGGTTTGTAGAGGCCCTCCCCTTCATCATTTGTCACTTCTCCCAACAGTGAGAAATCTGCCTCCCATAAACTGCTATTCATCTTATTTATATACATTTGTTCAATCTGAAGAGTCACATAAATTAATTTAAGAATTGCTAGTCTATAACCCTGGAGAAACAAATTTATTAACTACAGAATGGTATTTGTGAGCCATTCTTTAGTGTTTTTTTGTTTTGTTTTTGCCTTTAGCCTTATAGTATCTACTCAAAATACTGTTTTCAAAAGTTATGTAAGTTAGTTATTTTCTTCTGCACTAAAAAGAATTTCAGTGTGGTTACATTAATCATTGCAATATACTTAGGTTTAGTTGTTACAGTCCAATTTCCTTTGGGATTTTATTCACATTCTGGTTATTGTTTTTAATCAACACAGTAAAATTTACTCTTTGAGATGTAAATTCTGTGGTACAGTTTTTGCCAACCCCAGGCAATCCTTGATCTGTTTCTCATCTTTATAGTTTTATGTCAGGCCAGATATCATATAAATGAAATCATACAATATGTGGTCTTTTGGACTTAGTTTCTCTTGTTTACCAAAATGCATTGAAAATTCATCTATGTTGTTGCATGAATCAACAATTCATTCCTTTTTATTGCTAAGCAGACTCTATCCTACTCCTGGGTTCAAGCAATCCTCTTGTCTAAGCCTCTCGAGTAGCTGGGACTACAGCCATGCACCACCATGCCCGGCTAATTTGTTGCTGTCCAGCTAATTTTTTTCACAGTTTGTTTGACCATGTTCCAGTTGAACATCTGGGTTGTTCCCAGGTTTTACTGATTATGAATTAAGCTGTTATAACCAAATAAATTTTTGTCTTGATGTAACTTTTATTCCTATTGGCTAACACCTAGGAGAGGAATTGCTGAATCATATAGTAAGTGAATGTTTAACTTTATAAGAATGGCCAAACTGGTTTTTTTTTTTTTTTTTTGAGACAGAGTCTCACTCTGTTGTCCAGGCTAGAGTGCCGTGGCATCAGCTTCACTCACAGCAACCTCACACACACTCCTGGGCTCAAGCAATCCTCTTGTCTAAGCCTCTTGAGTAGCTGGGACTACAGCCATGCACCACCATGCCCGGCTAATTTGTTTTTGTCCAGCTAATTTTTTTCTATTTTTTTTTTTAGTAGAAATGGGGTCTCGCTTTTGCTTAGGCTGGTCTCTAACTCCTGAGCTCAAATAATCCACCAGCCTTGGCCTCCCAGAGTGCTAGGATTATAGGCATGAGCCACCACACCTGGCCCAAACTGTTTTATAAATACAAAGTGCTCACCATTGATCTTTCCTACCAGCAACATATCAGAGTTACAGTTGATCTGCAGCCTAACCAGTACTTGATATTGTCCTGGATATGAATTTTAGCTGTGTTCACAGGTGAGGAGAGGTAAGTCACTTAATGTCTTCAGCTTTCAATTTCTTCACTTATAAACTGGAAATTATAAGATCTGTTTTATAAAGCAATAGTATTGTTCCTTGTTTTCAACCCTTTCTCGTATGAGTAGGGGAGAAAAGCAGAGATGTGAACTAATGGACCTAGTTGTGGTGAAGAGCCAAGAAAGAGTTACTCTTTTTATAGCAGGGACATTCAGATTGGATGTGAAGAAAAGAAAGAGAGTGATTAATGCCTTCTGAAAGAGAACTTTTAAAAAGTAGTTGAACTAGTTGTGGTCTTTGGGAAAGTCTTCAAATAATCTGTGAAGAAAGCCCTTTTGGAGGAAGAAGTCAATAAAATTCCTGTAATACTAGAGTCAAATTGAAATTATCCATTGATCCCTTGTCTCTGTCCGTGGTGCCTCCTAGAAAGCAAATGTCCAAGAGTCAAAGGATGTGATCTCTTATATGTGCTTAATAAAAGACGCACTGGGAAGGAAAGAGAAACAATCAATGAAGCAGTCGAGAATTATCAGACCATACTCTGTTTAAATTTGATAAAGGACCCAAACTGGATCCTAATCATACAGGTAAGATTTTTTCTTTGGAAGTGAATCATCTCTGGCAGCTGTTTTGATGGATGAAATCATTTTCCTATTGGCTATAAGAGGCATTTTTTGATCTTTCCAGAATTACTTATGAGGCTTTGCAGAACTCATCTCTGTTTTCCAATGCTTGTGATTTTATTAATTTAACTTTTACTTTGGAGTGATCGCAGCAGAAAAAATACAGAAAGCATGTTAAAAAAAGAGAAAGGGGGAAACTTGGTGAGAGAAAGACCCAAGAAAAAGGAAAAGAGGTGATGGTTTGAGACCAATGTGCAAATGGGCCAATGTTATGGCAGGAGAGAAGCAAGGAATTTTTTAAAAATAATTTTAATGTATGCATTTTTGGTATAACTTTGTAATAGCCTTGGAAATCTTAGAATGGATGAAAAAAATCAAATAATTACACTACTCTTAGAAATTAACCTAAACATGTGTATGTGTTCTCATCCATATTTTTCTATATACATATGCTATTTTATTTCATTTTATAAGTGGGTTAGTACCATTTTGTATTTGGATTTGTTTATTTGGTACATTAAAGTAATTCTCATGTTATAAAATTTTCATCACAATACTTTCTCCTTTTCTTCCTTTCTTTCTTTTCCTTTTATCCTTCTTTTCTTTCTTTCTTTTCCTTCCTTCTTTTCCTTTCCTTTTCCTTTTCCTTTTCCCTTTCCCTTTCCCTTTTCCTTTTCCTTTTCCTTTTCCTTTTCCTTTCTTTCCTTTCCTTTCCTCAGGTAGCAGGGAGAAAAGAAAAAAAAAGAAAAGAAAAGTTACCTGTTACCTGAGCTGGAGTGCAGTGGCATAATCATAGTTCTTGGTACCCTTGAACTCCTGGGCTCAAGAAATCCTCCCACCTTCCTTGCAAAGTGCTAGGATTACAGGCATAAGCCACCATGCCTGGTCTTCAATAATTTCTAAGGCTATAAAATATTTGATGAAAAACATGGAAAAATCTTATTTGGCTATTCAGCCGTGAAGTAAATATCTCACTTAATTTTAATGTTTATCCTCTATAGTATAGTTGTATTTGTCTTTTCTTCCTCAGGACAAAATATTTTTTTTCACAACTGATGTAGAATTTTTATTTGATAAAACTATATTTTATATTGATCTTCAAATAAAGCTCAAGTCATGTTAAATTGTAATTAGAAAAACATTTCTAATTGGGTAAAAGAAAGCAGTCCAAGTATATAGGTATTTGGTGATATTTTTGGTGTGGTAGAGCTAATTTATTTATTTATTTATCTATCTATTTTTATTATGTATTTATTTATTTATTTCAGAATATTATGGGGGTGAAAACTTTTTGGTTACATTAATTGGTTTTGTCCCATTTGAGTCAAAGTTATAAGTGTGTCCATTCCCTAGATAGTATGCATTATACCCATTAGATGTGAATTTACCTGTCCCCTCTTTCTCCCTCCCTTGTGCTTGATTTCCGGTGAATGTTATTTTCATTTCAAGGACAAAAATCTTTGTAAGTCCTGACTAATACGATAATTGGTCAAATCAGTGAACATACTTAGGAATCTGAAAATCTATGGCTAATATTTCTTTCCCATGATTAGAAAAATTCACATGGCTACTAGAATGTACACAATCAAGTTCACCTGAGCTTGGGAAACATAATCCCAGTTGGCAAAGAAAAGAGGAGACCAAACCTAAATCTCTCAATGAATCACCTTCCAATTTCTTCTAAGCTCCTTATATAAAAAGTGCTTTGTTCACTCATTTCTCTGGAGAGGTAGTACCTCATGTGTGATCTTCCTGTTACATTGGACTGCACTGCATTGAGGCAGATGAGTTCTGCATAGGTAGCTCTTTAGGGAGATGGCAGTAAACTTTTAAATTTTGAGTGCATAATGAAAAATGTTTCATATTCAGAACTTCTACAACACAGTTTGGGTAAAACCTTAAAGAAACTGTTTGGAAACCACTGTTGCCACTGAAAGAGGTACTCAGAAACTTTACATGAATATCTGTATCACAATTTGTCAAAACCCGCTGATTTTTCCTGGGACAGTTGGAATTCCCTGAGACATCTGTGTAGAATAAAACCAATAGTTGAGTTTTACCAAGTAAAAATGTTAAACCCTTCCATGTGATACAGAGTGAATATCTATATGCATTCCCACTGCCCATGGGGAAGATTTGCACTAAATCCTCACTGACATTGTGCCTTTAGTGTTTCTGTGACTCTGGATCTGAGGGGAGAGTGGGAGGGGCTGCTCCTAGGTCCCAGAGCAAGGTTTGGGGACAGGCAACAGGTGCTTGGGGAGCACTGTGCCACTGCACAGAAGTAGGTCCCCACATCTGCAGTCTGGGTGGCTGTGATGTGCAGGGAGCTGTCCTTTCTTGCTTCTCCAAACTGAGCTGTCAGTCTTTTCTCCTTCTTCACTTCTCCACCCTTCACTAATATCATCAGGAGGACAGGGCTTCCCCCAGGCTGCTGCTTATACCACTGTGCAGTGGTCAAAGTGTTTGTGGAATTGCAGTATGTGCTGAAGTCCTCTCCTTCCTGTATGTGCAGGAACTCCGGAATTTGCTTTACCTGTTGTCCGCTCAGCTCTGTTCAGAAAGACAATCAGATACAATAAGATTAGACCTCTAGTCTCTGAGCTCCAGGGTCTCTTTCACTCTTCTATCTATGTCTATTTTTCTCTTTCTTTTCATGTCTCCCTGCCCTTCTGCCTCTACCTTCATGTTCCCTCTCCCTCACCTTTTTTGTTTCTCAAATAGAAAGTCCATTCCCTGCCTGCAGATCATTGTCTACTATGTTTGGATTTTCGGAAAGCCCTCAGGCAAATCTCTAACTCACGTGACAGCTGTGTCCATAAGATCAATAATGGTACAGTGAGTAGCATCTCCTTGTCCCTCTTCTTCAGAAAGAGTTGCTGAATCTAACTGTTGCTAAATGGGTTTCCTTGCACTTGCAGCTTCCAGATCCCAAGAAGTAACTGTGGTCTCCTTTGGAAAGTAGTAGATGCATTTTGCAAAGGGGAAAAGGGTGACTGCAATTGGAGACAGCCAATCACTTTATTTTACCCACCCACTTCAGAGGAGAGTCTATGTTTGCAGTTGCTGCCCCCTGTCACAGGTCTCTAAAACTGCTGATTTCATAACCAATTCTTTTAAAGTTGCTTTCTAATTTATGTGGTGTTCAAGTGCGTCAAGGCTTAGAAGGAAACAGTTTGCTGATACTAATCTTGTTCAGGGAGGAACAATTTGCCTTTTAAAAATGGATTCTGTGATTTAAAACTAGAGCGTGAGTAGAAAATAGAAAAGTCCCATTTTGTCATTTCCTTTGTCATCAAGTATATAGTATTTGTTTGTACATGTGGTAATGGGACATATTAGGTCACAGATATTTTAATGAATGTGAGAAAGCCTTGTATAATTTATTGTTGTACAACCCGCTACCTCAAAATAGAAGATAAAAAATGCATGTTTCTCTTTTGTCATCCAGATGTGCCTTGAAAACTATTCATTTTAAGCTCTTATCCACTCTCCCATTATGTTACCCTTACACATGACAGCAAGGTTGGGGAACGTGTTAATATAATTAGAAAGAAAAGTCTTACCCATCATATATCAATTCCTGTAGTAAGGCTTCTTTAAAGCAAAACCCTTGGATACAGTAGCTTCCTGTTCTGATGTATTCTGGCTGGAATCCATCTAGAGCATGTGGTGGATATGGGTGCAAGGTAAAAGTAGAAGGTAACTTAAGGAAACCTGTGGGCTCCCACACAACTTTGGTCACACTTCTCACAGTGTGTATTACCTGTGTAACTATCTGTTCATTAACTGAGTTAGCCCCATGTACCCTGAGGGTGTGCACTGTAGCATCTTCAGGAAATGTACTGTCTTATAAGGGTAGCTACTAGCCACATGTGGATAGTTAAATTAAATAAAATTTAAAATTTAGTTTCTCATTCATATAGCCACATTTCAAGTGCTGAGTAGCCAAGTGGTTAGTGCCAATTGGACAGTGCAGATGTAGAATATTTCTACCATCTCAGAAACTTCTATGCAACAGTGTTGCTCTAGAATACAAGGTATGGAAACAAGGAATTTTTGCTGTTTTATTTGCTGATGTATCACAAGTATACTTCTTGATAAAGCACTCAATACATATTTATCTATTATTCACCAACATGTCCTCAGAAACTAGTCTAATATCTGATAAATGATGGATACTCGAATATTTATTAAGTGATAAATAAAAGTGTGTGATTATATGCAAAGTGTTAGGATTTGAATTGAAATATTCCGAAGACCAGTGAAATCACATTGGGTTGCCAGGTGCCATTCCATGGAAACAATCAAAGTTTGGTTGTAGCTATTT
The DNA here is from genome assembly GCA_008750895.1 of Mirza zaza. Classification (NCBI taxonomy): domain Eukaryota; kingdom Metazoa; phylum Chordata; class Mammalia; order Primates; family Cheirogaleidae; genus Mirza; species Mirza zaza. Next base: position 16,987 of record VSMD01019172.1, read on the forward strand.
AGAAATGTTACCTTTGGGAGACTGCATTGATTTTCTAGGGCTTGTCCTAACAAATGACCACAACATTGTTTCCTTAACAAGACAAAGATTCAAGTTCTTACAATACTAGTAAGAAGTCTGAAATGAAGGTATTCGCAGGGCCGTGTTTTCTCTGCCTGCTCCAGGGCAGAATCCTTCCCTGCCTCTGCCAGCTTCTGGCAGCTCCGGGCATTCCTCAGCTGTGGTTGCATCGCTCCAGTCTCTACCCCAGTCTTCACATGGTCTTCTCATCTGTGTGTTTCTTAAATGGACTGTTGTCATTGATTTTAGGGTTCACTGGAATAACCCAAGGTGACCTTATTTCAATATCCTTAACTTAATTACATATGCAAAGGCCTTTTTTCCAAATTAGTTCACATTCACAGTTTCCAGGGATTAGGGTGTGGACATACTTTTAGAGGGCACCGCCATTGAACAAAAACTCTAATGTCTTTAAAGTGTTGCCATTTAAATGTAATCATGGTAGAAGTCTCAACATTTCATTTAGGGTCAAAAGTGAATTTGAATCTGAATTACTACATAAAATGGAAATAGATCAAGAAGGACTTTTAAGATGTGCTTGAAAATGACAAACTCGGTGAGGTGAGATAAACTTTTCAAAATACACACCATGAGGATGCTTTTTCCTCCTTAGGGCTTTTGGATTTGGATCCCAAAATGAATACAAAGCTAACAATTTTATGATAATAAGGGATCTTTCCCCATTTGAAAAGAGCAAGGGGTCTGGAAGGAGCCCCTGTGGATACTTTGAAAGTTCTATCATCTTCATGCAGGAAAGTGGCACTGCCTCATTTTACATAAAGGGATGCAAACCAACACAGAGGAATCTTGCCCAGGAGAAGTGTGCCCTTTCCCCACTCATAGCACGATCTCTCTTACAACCTTTCTCTAGATCTTATGGTCTGAAGTGGAAATTTGCAAAAGGAAGAAATGAGGACCTGGCCAGGCATTGGTTTAAGAAGTGAAAAGAATTTCTGCACTCCTGGTAGGAAATGCTTCTATTGGAATATAAACATAAAATAGCTCTCAATAGCAAATATTTTTGCTAAAATAATCATAGGTGAGAACAAGATCCAAGAATATTTATAGTAAAATGTTATAAGTTTTATCCTATTAGATCTCAGATTGAGAATATATAATGCTACCTGAATTGAGCCATGTAAGATGAATAAATATTTGTGCATTTTACAATGGAAAGAGTATATACCGGGCAATTAGGACTTATTTAGGACAGAGCTTAATATGTGCATACCTGGTTAGAATGTTTACATGAGTGACATATATATATATACACACACACACACACACATATATATATATATATACACATACACACATATATATCTGGAGTATGTGGTGGAAAAGAATGGAAGATTAAAATAAAAGATAACTTAAGGGGAAACTGTAGATGGCTTTGTATGTTTTAATATAGAGTTTAAACTTTATAACATTTAGCGTTTACTCATACCCAAAGATAAGCAGGAAGGGATCTGATTAGAAATAAGTTTTATAGTAACTCTAGTGGTCATGCAGAAGTTAGATTCATGGAATTTGAGACTAGAGACAGGAGGACAATTAGGAGACCACTGAGTTGATTCCAGTGAGAGATGCTGAATGCCTAAATTAGGAGAGTAGGTAGGAGTACAGAAATAAGGAAATTGGATATGAGCGGTATTTAAGAGGTCAAATTGGCATGACTTTGATTACTACTGGATGTGTGTTGTGCTTTGTTAGCACTTTGGTATGTATCTGCCATAGGGAATGTATTTACTCTATTAGCTCTTGTGATAGCTAGAGTCCAAAAATGACCCATGTCCTGTTTCCCAATATCCATACCCTTGTGTAGTTTCCTCCCACTTTGACTCTGGGCTGGCTCCATGACTCACTTGCATAAACAGGATGCATTAGAAATGACATCTTGGCTGCCTCATTATGGACGGCTATTACTCAAATTCAGATGCAATTGCAGGTGTGATGACAATTTGAGGTAGGAAAAACACTTTAGGAATCTTTTGTATGAATTTTCAAACATTTTTTAAAACTTTCAAATCTGCCGAAATTATAAATGTGCACACATCTAAGTTTTAAACTACCTTTTGCATTATGTACATTATTCTAATACAAAAATTATGTAATAGTGATATTACTATTTCCAATTTATAAACAAGAAAACTAAAGCTGAAAGAGATTAAGTAATTCATTCAAGGTCAATTATCGGTTAAGTGTCATACTAAGAATTAGAATATGTATCCATCTGGCTCTGATTTCTCTGATGAGAATATACACCCTCTAAGATTCACCCACGGATGGGAGGGGCAGTATCCAGACCAAGACAGGTATACTTCTAACAGCAGGGATCATTCTTACATCTAGTGGGGCTGAATCCTACAAGCTATAGTCATACACTTTACCTGAAATAGAGGCCAAGCCCATTGGCCACTAAATATAAGTGGGCTGAGTGGGAAAAATAAACAGAAATGACATTCTCTTTCTAGATGAGTGAATGAACCTAGTTTCCTTCCTCCACACTTTGGCCACAGAACAACTCAACTGATAACATCAATCTTAATCATTATTCTTTATAGCTTAATAAATCAAGAGAGGATTCAATATGTACCCACACAGATAGTGAGGGAAAATAAAGTCAATTTTGTTTATTTGTTTTGAGCAAATAGTATGTCTGTATATGCATTCTTATGCATGGAATGAGTAAATATATACACATTTATGAGTGTGTGTGCATAGTTTTTGAAACATAAAAACACATACATATACATTGGTATACCTACAAACATGGGGCCTCAAGTTTTGCTTGAGCTCAGGAGTTCAGGACCAGCTGGAGCAAGAGCGATACACCATCTCTATTAAAAATAGCAAAATGAGGAAGGCATGGTGGCACATGCCTGCTGTCTCAGCTACTTGGGAGACTGAGGCAGGAGGATCGCTTGAGCCCAGGAGTTTGAGGTTGCTGTGAGCTAGGCTGATGCCATGCCACTCTAGCCTAGGTGACAGATGGAGATTCCGTTAAAAAAAAAAAAAAGTAAAATTGCTTCTCCCTCATCCTCCCAGCAATTAAAGTGAAGGATTTAATAATAAAACTTTTAGCAAGATTATTTGTTTATTTCCTTAAAGTGTAGTTAAAGAAAGCAATGTGGATTAACCAAAGATAGTTATTCAACTATTTAGCATTTACACATTTGAATTTTATTTTAAGAGACTTCTAGGGTAGAAATCTTGACATTTCTAAAACATTAACATAAAGATTAGTCCAGTTTAATGTTTCATATCAGTGTTTGAATTGCAAGGACTGTAGACATTATTTGACCTTTTATACATTCATTCAACAGGTAATAATATATATTGATTGTGCCTCCTGTGTGCTAGGTATGGAGGTTGTACTAAGGAAGAGATAGAAAAAGGCCTACAGTGCAGAGGGAGGAGAAAAAATTAAATGAATGGATTTTGGAGAGTGGCTCTTGGAGTGAGAAGGGGTATCTGCTTTGCATAGGGTATGGAGGGAAGTCTCAACTCTGACACTTTCTGACACTAGGCAAGATATTCGAACTCTCTGGTATTCAATTTCCTTTTCTGTAAATAACCAGCAGCTTTTTGTAGGCACTGGGCTAAGCATTGGCATTCATCCCCTCATTTACTTCTCAAAATAACCCTTCATAGTGGAAACTATCAATATTCACATTGTAGGGATGAGAATATTGGAGCATAAAAACTATTAAGTAATCTTCCCAAGACTGTTCAACTAATGTGTGTTAGAGCTAGAGATACAATGCAAGCCTATGGTCTCAAGAATTTTGCTACGTTGCCTCCCTAAAGGTGGATGTTAAAAATATTGACGGGTTCCAATAAGAATTAAATGAGAACACATATGTAAATCTTCTGGTACGATAACTTCCCTATCTTAGGCACTCAGCCAGATGTTTTCAGTGTAGAAAATATTGTGAGTTTGGGAGACATAATCTGAAATTGCAGGAGAGTCTATCCATAAGATAAAACTCTGTATTTATATGAGGTGTAAAATTTACAATTTGAATGACAGATTTCAAATATTATCATAAATATCCTTGTTACAGCATGTTTCTTAGTGTTTATGGAAAATCAGTGTATTATGCTGATATATTGGGAGGCTGGGAGGCATGTTATCACATGGGGAGAGGACACCACACAGTGTTCCCTGCAGTGGCTCATTTCTCTCCATCATTGACACTTCCTACCACTTTTCAGGATATTTCTATACAATTAAGGACACAAAATCATACTCAACCGAGAAAAATCACCCACCTTGTGCAACAACACCAAGCTTTATATCCAACGTATTCTATTAGCTTAAATCGTCTCATATGTTTGTGATTTTGAAGTCAATCACCTTCACATCTTCTGGGCAAAAGATAAGAAACCGGCCAGTCCTCCTGAATGCTCTCTCCCATGAGTACTGCAGTGGGAAGGTACTGACTGGTTCAGAAATTCGTGGCTCCTATTGCAAGTAGACTTCCCCACAGCTCAACCCATAAATAACACAGGCAGCAGCAGGGAGGCCAGTGTAAACCTCACGATGTGTTTCAGAGACACCAGGGGGCAGTGCTTCGGCAGAAATCGCTTTACTTCTGGGCATGTAGGCTATGCTCGAGCCTGACTCTCAAAGAAGGAAAATAGAAAGATTTAGATAAAGGCTTCATAAAAGGTGACATTTGAGGAAAGACGTAAAGGAAGTTCAGAAGTACACGATGAAGATATTTGGGGGAATAGGGTTGCAGGCAGAGCACAAAGGAAAGGGGCAAACGTCCTGATGTAGAAACATGCCGGCAGTGTTTAAGGATCAATATCTCCTCTTTCCCTCTAGCCCCTTGGACTCCCAGAACACCATTGTAGAAAAGACTCGCTCACTATTCCGACTGATAAGCTGTCAATTGATGGTTTCCTCGTCTATTAATCCGAAGACAATTTGTACCTAGGTTTGGCATCTTGTCACCTTCATTGAAACAGTCAACTGTTGTGGGGCAAATGCTTCTCTGTAGACCAACTTTTGCTCTTTAGGAGCCTTCTAAGACCCTACAGTCTGGCTGGCAAAAGTTAGACATGTTTTTCAAAGTTAGGGAAAGTCACGTCTCATTTCCCAAACATAAAACAAAGGGGAACGATAAAACCTATCTCAGAGTTAACGAATGAGACGTGTAATATGGTGCCTGACTTCTACAATACTTAATAGGTATCAACTCTCTTTCCTCTTGCTAAAACATGCCTTTCTTTAATTGTCCAGGTCTGTAGCCCATTACAGTTTTTTTTTCTACCTATACGTTTAGTGATGGGAGTTTCTTAAACACTTAATCATCCATCCCTTTCCGTAGAGATAGTCATGATTTTTCTCTATCCTGTTGGGCGTCACTTCCTCCTGGATACATTAACACACTTGAGATGCTTAAGGGACACAGATGGA
>VSMD01019175.1:0-39809 GCA_008750895.1 Mirza zaza
GAGTGTGCGGTGCGTGTGTGTGGTGCGCGTGTGTGTGGTGCGCGTGTGGTACGCGAGTGTGCGGTGCGTGTGTGTGGTGCGCGTGTGTGTGGTGCGCGTGTGGTACGCGAGTGTGCGGTGCGTGTGTGTGGTGCGCGAGTGTGCGGTGCGTGTGTGTGGTGCGCGTGTGTGTGGTGCGCGTGTGGTACGCGAGTGTGCGGTGCGTGTGTGTGGTGCGCGTGTGTGTGGTGCGCGTGTGTGCGGTGCGCGTGTATGCGGTGCGTGTCTGAGTGCGGGCCCAGCTCCCTGCTGGAGGAGAGGCTGACACCATAGCCATGTCAGTTCCAGGGTGAGCCATGAGCCCCAATATACTAATGTGAAGTGGTGTAGAGACATTTAAAATATCTGAGGTTGCTGTAAATTAGTTTGTGGTTTTCACTTGCTTTTGCATTTTTGAAATACATTAGCTTAGGCAAAAACACCCTTGTTAAAAAGAAACTAAGAGGGGTTAGAGGAGGGAGATGCCCACGTGGTAGTGCCTGGCATCTCCCTGTCAGAGGTTCCCTCGTGTCTTTCACTTCACAATGCCCACGGAGTGCATGGACCTGGGTGCTGAGACACCCGAGTGCAGAAGGGTGGCTGTCATCGCACACCACTCGCCACCTGCCACCATTTCTCAAATTTTGTTCAAAAGACTTTGACAAATACCATCTGGAAATCTTTTCACTGGGGGGGGGGGGCGGATTTTCAACGTGAAACCCTCTTATATAATTATGTGTGTGTTGGATACCATGGTAGGTGCTGAGGAAACAGAAAGGAATAATATTTAATATTTAGGACTTTTAAGTATTAAGCATATATTTTTAGATTAAAACATAAAAGGCAGTAAATCATGTAGCATAATAAAGATAGGTAAGGAAATATTACATAGTGTACCTTGCGTTATTATTGCTACACATTATCTGTTAAACGTTTTACAGGAAGTGGTTGTGAATTCAGCTTCTAAATCATCTCTAAAATAAAAGAATGATCTAAATCTTCCACTTCCCTGAGGTATTTAGTCATAAATGAAAATAATGCTGGAACACTAAATTCTTAAAATAATTATTGAAAAACTAGTACGAGGAAAAAAGATAGTGGTTTCTGTTTTGTAAGGTTGTTAGGGGGGTTACATATTAATACAAGACAGTATTGGTCAAAATGGTCTGCGAGACTTCAGTGAATGTCCTTTCCATCCACTTTCCTCCACACTCACCCTAAATTACTCTTTCCCAGAGATCTGGCCACAGTTCTCCCCCGGAAGCCCTTGCTTGCCTGGTCCTCATGGTCAGTAGGACACAGTCCAGCTTCTGTAGTGAGCGCACAGGACCCCTTCCTTCACCTGAGCCCTGGGCTCCTCCAGCACCTACTCCACACTCCCTCGTCTTGTTTTCTGCACCACGCCCACCCCGCCCACCCCGCCCCCCTGCCTGCTCCTTAAGGCTCGTGCAGAATCTTGTGCTTGAAATGTTTCAGTCTCCACTTCTAGGCAAGGTTTCTCCATCCTTCCATGCTGTTAATGAAGCTCCCCACTCTCGATCATTCAAAACACTTCCCTCTCCCATTGTACTGCTGTGTGTGTGTGCTGGATTCACTGGTAGATGCTGAGGACACGAAGCGAATAGAATGCGTCCCCTGCTCACCCCACCAGGCCCCCACAGATTAAAGTGGGGGTGAGTGGTATACGCACAAGCAACGTGACAAGCATGAAAACGAGGTATGTTAAGGTGATATGGGAACCGGGTATGAAGGCCCCTAACTATCCTGGGTTTCTGTGGGATGTTATTTGGCACGACTGCATGTTGCCATGTAGGCACGCTGTTTCACGTAGCTGTGCCTTGCCCACATCTTGCTAGATTACATATTTCTTGAGCACAGTGGCTGTGTCTACCTTTGTGTGATCACGGTATCCACTACAGTGCCACATATGGACCGGACAGTCAATGCGCACAGAATAATTTCCCCTTACAAGTATTACTTATTTATTTCAAGTATAAGAAAGGATATATTGAATTTTTCTCTCTAGTGAATGTTTCTTATTAGAATAGCTTAGTTGCTGAAAACAGCATGATTTCTAGTGATTGTGATGGAAGAATAAAAGCTAAAACTCCTACGACTTCTGTTAGAAATGTAAATCAGAAGCTGATATTACTCCAAGTGCTACGTGAAATATCATATTCAATTTGTAGCTCTAAAAGCTTTTATCTGTGGTATGTGTGGTTCTACGTGGTGTAGCAGTGCATTTGTATGTAAAAGGAGAACAAAAAGATCAGGAGGTGACAACACCATTCCAACTAGAGAACTTTCTAGAATTGTACCTCTGCTTTTAGTTGATGGCAGTCCTGAATGATAGCTCTGTTTATCTGTACAAATTCAGAAGGTTATTGTGGCAACGCCTTTCCATGTAAGAGGCAAATACAATTTTCCGGGTATTATTGAGAGTTGGGAGGTCTAACTTTTTTACGCCTGGGAATAAAAGTGAAAAGCAAAGTGAAAAGCATATGTTGCTTAAAAAAAAAAGTCACCAAGCAAATACTCGGTCCTGTTAGAAATAAAACAGAATTAGCATCCCTCCCAGAAGATTTCTTTTACCTGCATGAAAATATAAAAATCTGAGCCTGGAGAGAAGCAGATGGCCATTGAGTGAGGATACAAGGAGAGAGAAGAGATACTGGGTGTGGCAGACACTGACATTTGTCCCCCACCATCCATTTGCCCTTTGCTCCATAGGAACAGCTGTTAGCTGTTCACACAGCACCCAGAGCAGATATCTCCCACTGCCTTTGGGGCTAGACACACGGCCACGGAACTAATGTTTCTCTGATGGGATAGGAGGACAGTGTTGTGTGCCGCTTCTGGATCTGACCTTAAAGAGAATGGGAATGTCCTCTTCTCTGTCCCCTCTGTTCCACAGTGCCGACCCAGCTTGTACCATGTAGGTGAGGGCAACTAAAGACACTGCGGAGCAGAGCATTCAAGTTCAAGATTTTTATGAGAAAGAGAAATAAACTTCCATCTGCCTGAGCCACTAGTGTTTTGGCTCTTGGCCACACACCATGGAACTAATGTCTGAATAATATAATGGAGTATATACTACAATCCATTTAGCCAGAGATGAACAAAAAGATATTTTTTATTGCTGGTTACAGTTATAGTGGACACAAAAAATATTATGGGATATAACCTGAAGGTGATTTTGTCTGCTACTAAAAAGTTCTTATCAAGTTTTTTTTTTTTTTTTTTTTTGGTAGTTGTTGTTTCTTGCCCAGAGTCCTTAGTGAATGCATTCCTTTGGACAATTTTAAGAAAAATAAATGTCTGTGGACCTATTAAGAGATTCTGGCTGGAGAAACAGTTCAATTGGCTTAAACAGAAAGGAAATATATTATAATCCATAACAGGCAGTTCAGCAAGAGACTGCCTTTAGAGCTGATTAACTCAGCAGTGCAATCAAAACCAGAAAGACCCTCATCTTTCCAAACCTGATTGTTAGCAAGGGTCAGAGGGTTTGCGGAGTGTTTTAGATTACTCAGGACTCACTGTTGACCTGGGATTGAGGTCATCTCCCAGAGAGGTACATACTTGGAAAAAAATCAGTGTTCTCTTAGCAAGAGAAAGGGAGAGATGGATGCCAGGAGGGAAACCAACATTGCTGACCACGACCTGTCTGCCTACGCACAGGCACGTTCTAATAGTGACTGGAGAGACGCTCGCCCCGGCAGGGCCGGTGGCCAGGTGCTGAGAGTGGTACTCTATCAGCAAGTAGTCCTGTTTGCACGGGAAAGGTAAACAGCCTTTAGAGGAGGTTTCATGCTGGCTATTTCTTAACTTTCTGGGATAATTTGTGTCCCTGCCAAATTCTGATCATGTATCAATGATGTTTAAAGAGACGCTCAGAATATTAAAAGCATACTCTCAGTAAAATGTTTTATCGAAATCATGTTTACTATGGAAGTTTAGCTCTTTTCGGAGGTCTTACAAAAACATTCTTTGTTTTCTTTAGAGCAACAAACTAAAAATACACACAGTGAGATAGCCTCTATGCACCAATTTTGAGACCTTTTTAAAAAATCTCCCTTACATTCGCAATGTGAAGCAGTTTCCATTAAAGGAAGTTCTCGGTCAATAGATTTAGTCTAACAAAGATCTTATCTCTTTAATCCTATCTTTCTACTTCAACTTTTCTTATTGATTAAGCAGCGTCTGCACTTTACAGTGATACAATGCTGTTTATACAGAAGCCCAGCCGTGGCCTTCACATAATAGAAGCTTACTTTGATTTAGATTTATTTCTTTCCAAACAGCAGCTATCTTCTGAACATAGCTTTGCTATCTACTTCCTGCTTGCTTGTAAAACCATTTAAGTGGATGGTCTAAACAAGGCTGATTAATAACTGGGGGGTTTCTCTTCTAGGAGGCATCCATCCCAAGCTTCACATTTTTTTTTTTTTTTGAAAATCCAGCGAGTAAATTCCATCTTATTTCTACAAAAGACTAACTTATAAGTTGATTGGAATCAGTCTCTCATATTATTTCCTCCAAATGATCAGGCAGTGTGCATATGCAACCTTGCATACTTAAAGAACACTTCAAGTTCTTACAGAGAAAAACACAATGTAAAACCTTGCACCTGGTGATTTGGAGGGAGTGCTTTAGGGATGGGTGACCTTCTGCAATGGAGTGGGTCGGGCTGGTGGGGGAGGGGACCACAGGAATGGCTAACGCAGACTTCTCTGAATTGCGGACCTGTTAGTTTAACACTAATACCTTGAGAGGAACAGGAAAACATCACTCGGCATCCAATTCCCAGACCGTCTCTGAACTCTGGTCTGTAACCAACATGGCTTCGTGAAGAAGAATGCATGCCAGGAACAATATTATTTCTTTCTAAAAGAGAGTAATGGGCGGCATGGATTGGGAAAGAAATAGGCATTCTGGGCCTGCTTCTACAGAAAGGAGGACGAAAATTGCTTTCTTTTTGGAAGTGCTGCAATACGCTTGACAAACTGCTTCCTAGAGCGCATCAGCGAGAGTTCTCTCCCTCGGAAAGGATTCCTTTTTATTTTTATACTTCTTCTGACCCTAGTTCAAGAATGGCCTTGTGGTCTAACTTGATTTTTTTTTTTTTTTTCTTCTCCTGGAAAGAAACCCTTAAATAAAATGGACATAAAAAAAAAAATCTGCTTCCTAGTTTCTATCCACAACTTTAAATGATCAGGTGAGACAAAGGCCTGTGTAGTAGGCTCAGGTTGTTCTGCCACGTGTACCTCCTGAGGGCTTCCACGTCTTATGGGAGGTAGGACTCAAAATCAGGCCGGGCCAGGTCAGATTTGCCTGCAGGCCCTTCAGATTTCCATTCTAAGATCTCGTTCATTTTCGGTGCTGAAGAAGCAAAAGTGAGTCTTTGAGGACCTCAACTGGCAGAACCCTTGGGCCCACTGACATGCCAAGAAAAGGAGGAGGAAAGCAGGCTGAATTTCTTGGGATTCTGGACACACAATTTCTGGATCTATTACAGACCTGTGTAGACCACTGCCAGTGGGAGCAGCTGGACTTTACCTGGGAAAAGCTCTGTTCCCTCCTGGGAGCTTACAGAGAACTGATCTAATACTTTATAGACTTTGCCTTTCCCAAGGAATGTTTGACAAGTATGAGACACACATGTTACTCTAATACTGAGTGCTTACTCTGTGTGAGCCACAACAATGCTGTCTACATTTCACTGGAAATAGGTATAATAGCAGTTAGTGAGTGCTGGCTTTGGCGTTCGTGTTTGTGGTTGAGTGTGGAGTAAAGATGTGCTGCTTCTTTGACATTCCACTAGTCTACAATGCTATGTTCTGGGTGCTCAGCTAGACAATCCTCACCCTTACTCTTAAGGGGTAAGCAGAAAACAACAGTTTAAAATACATATATGTGTAAATTAGCATTGGGATATATTTTACCTTAATTCAGGAGGTACTTAAACTATTTAAAAACTACACAAAAAATGAACTTCACCCATTGGCATTGGCTGCTCAATGCATTTGGTGATATGTTTCACAGAACTTATTTTGGGAATATAAATTAAATTTCCCAGCAGACTTCATTTCCATTAAAAAAATATGTTATTCAAATAAATATGACAGGAGAGCATGTTCTGTGCAAATTACAAGCTGGAAAGAATGCCCAGCTGGACCACCTGCTGGCCCAGCTCCTCCTGGGGACAGTGGCCACGCTTTTCGGAGGTGATGTTTATGCCCTTGACCTCTGCCAGGGAAGCATGTTTACTTCTCCTGAGTCTAACCCCTAAGAAACATTATGTCCGAAATGGTATAAAATTCTGTCTAATGTAATTACTGGTCACACTGCTTTTATCTTTAACAAGTGGCATTACTAAGTCCTTTATACCAGAAGTTTAATTAAGGGAAAAAAAAAAGGCGCACCCGAACTCAGTCCTTTATGTTATAAAAAAAAAGGAACAGTAATCTATCTACACGTTTAGAGAATTCAAACCTAACAGAAACTTATAAATTGAAAAGTGAAAGCTACCTTCTTCACATCCTCACTTCCTCTACCCAAAGGCAACAACTGTTAATAGGCTTTCTTTAACTCTTTCCAGAAAAGATTTTATACATTTGAGAGCATTGATCTTTTTCTGTGCTCTTCACTTGATTCTATGTATTAACAATTGTTCCGTACCAGGTCACAGATCAATCTCACTCTTTGTAACAGGGTATTGTAGTCCATTGCATAGATACGTCAAAAACATATTTACTACGATGCGATTGAAAATTTGATTGCTTCCAAATTTTTGTCTATTGCAAAATAACTCTGGAAGGAGGAAGACAGGGTCGCCATTCAGAATGCCAGACATGAGGAGATTCAAACCGGGCCTGCCAGGCAGTTCCAGTGGGCTGGGCCCAAGCACATCACTGTCTCACCGGTCGTTCTTCAAGCATAAGAAGAAAAACAAAAAATCTAAACATCGTGATTCCTTTGCTATTACCATAGTGTCCTATGCAGTTAACATTTCATGAGGTTCACAGATGCTGACACTCAACCTGTGAAAATATTTTATTTCTTATAATTTATTCTATGAAATTTTAAAATTTCATATTGCCTTAATCAGGGCCATTGCAAAATGAGTTATAACCACACACAATGATAAAATTCCATTCTGTTTTCTCTAATTGATCTTCAACCCATAAAGATATCTTTCAATGGCAGTTGTAGAAATAAAAAGATTTTACTATAAAATGTACTGCAGTCTCAAAAACACACTTGAGATGGATATGGCATACAATTTAAAAAAATCATACTTTTATTAGAGCTCTACAAAAAGGAAAACATTGTGAGCCTAATGGTTCTGATTTTTAGATTTCACTAGCTCATTATGACCAGCGGTATGTCACTCAGCACTATATATTAAAAAAATAAAGCAAATGATCTGATTCACAAATTGTTTCTTGAAACACCCGTCTTACAAAATGTACCACATGCAAGGTAGTTATTGCTTTACAGAGTTTAGGAAACTCTGCCGGTGGTATTCCACTTGTTCAAGCAAAATGCATGTCTGCATATTGAAAGCTTTAAGTCTTACAGGAAACAAACCAGTTTAATCTAGTGTAATTGGTGCCTCCAGCACTTTGATCATGGATGTCTGCCCCATCTCTCTGCCCTCCTCCACTCCAACCCTGCTCCTGGTAACATCCCTGGCAACCTGTGTTGCATGATCTTCACATGGGAAAACACTGCTCTGCATTTTTGTACTCCAGGAAATTGCTTTATTTCTAGAAAGATTTTTTTTCCCTTAATTACAATTGAAGAGGTCAAAGTGCTTGTGTAGAAGACACAGGAAACTTTGAGTATGCAAATACTACTCCTTGGATGGATGTCCTCGTCTTTGTGCAGACCAGCCCTGTGCAATAGCATTCTCTGCAATGATGAAAATGGGATATGTGTAGATTGTCCAAAATAGTCGCTACCTCCTGCATGCAGCTACTGAGTACTCCGAAGGTGGCTACTATGACTAAGTAAATGAATTTTTAATTTTATTTAATTTCAAGTAGCCACATGTGGCTAGAGGCTGCCATGCTGGACAGCACAGCCCTGGACAGAGGTCAGAGCAGGATCAAATTAAATGCACAGAAAGGATGCTGTCTTTAGAAGTCGGTTTTCTGGACTGTTCTGAGCTCTCTATGGCTTGTAACGCTAAAGAAGGGTTTTCCAATCAATTTGCCACAACGCTGATTTCCTAACACACTATTCAGAGAGATGGATCATACAATTTTGAAAAACTGTAATTATTTTGTACTTCCCTTTATTTCAACAAAAACTGGCTAAAGACAAGCAGAATTGTCAGTGGTCGGTGTTGGATTAAAAACTATACACAGCTGACCCTTGAATAACATGGGTTTGAACTGTTTGTCTCCACTTAGATATGGATTTTCTTCCACCTCTGCTGCCCCTGACACAGCAAGACCAAATCCTCCTCTCTCTCCTCCTCAGCCTACTCAGTGTGAAGACAATGAGGATGAAGACCTTTACGATGCTCCACTTCTACTTAATGACTAGTAAATATATTTTCTCTTCCTTATGATTTTCTTAATAATATTTTCTTTTCTGTATCTTACTTTATTGTAAGAGTACAGTATATAATGCACATAACATACAAAATATGTATTAATCAACTGTTTATATTATCAGTAAAGCTTCCAGCAAACAGTAAGCCATTAGTAGTGAGGTTTTGGGGAGTTGAAAGCTATACGTGGATTTTCGACTGTGCGGGGGCGGGGGCGGGGCTGGCACCCAGCCCCCACATTGCTCATCGGGGATCAACTGTACTTTAAACCACAGAACACTCTCTAGGAACATTTGCCAATTGATAAATGCTCTCCAGAGGAATGGAATGCAGAAGTTGTTTGTACATTTGCAAACAGCTTCTTTAATTAAAATAAATACTCTCCAAAGCTTTCTATCTTTGCACCTCAAGCTGTCTCAGAGGCAGAAAGTCTAGCGAGACTTATTTCCAATCTGTAAATGAGCCAATCTTAGAGTTTAAATTAGATTTTTGGACACATGTCAAATAAACATGGTATGCATATTTTTTGACATTTCATAACATTAGCTTTCTTTTTAAAATGCTTTTTGATGAAGAACATCTTGTATATCAAAAAGTAATGCACCAAAAGATATGCTTCCATCTCTACATATTGGCGTCAAACAAGGTATTGGGACAGCCTGGAGCTCAACCCGCAGGAACCCATAATTAGTTGTCATGAGAAATACCTGCCCTCTTTGGTGTTTCCTTGAAAACATCATGATGTAAACCATATACACTTGGAGTCTAGATTTTAATCTTTAGTATTTTAAAAAAAGAGAGAGAGAACCAAATATAGCTTATAAAATATTTCAGCATAATTTGATTAATTACATACTTTTATAAAAATAAATTAAAATAACCTTAAAGAATAGGAACAATAACATTCTCTTTTTTCCTTTTATTATTAAATATTGATCATAAGTTTTGTCTTCTATTTCTGTGCTCCACATATGGGAAGAAAGGGGCTCCCTGTCTATTTGTTAATTCACATCTTTAACTCTGTCATTAGTTAGATCTCTGAGTAAAAAGCTAGGTTTCATCACCATCTGTCTTTTCCAATTCCTCTCCTACATTCAGGCTGAAAATGAGGCTTACACTCTCATCTCATTAAAATCTCCAACACTATATTGATGCTATTGTTATTAGTTCAAAATCAACATTTCCAACAAAAATATACACAAGTTTCTTTGCACAAATCGGTCACAGCTCATATTTGCTCAGGTCTAGATCCACATTTGGTGGGGGCTATACAACTTTAGTCTATGCAATTTTTGAAACTATTTTTAAGGAAAACAATGCAAGAAGATGAACTTGGTTAAGATGATTTGGAAGGGGCCATACACGTGAGGAGCCCAAGGCCAAGGCCTCATTAGTTCCTGGATAAATCTGCTTCAGAGACACACAACATGCTATTCCTTAAAAGGGAGAGTAACTGTTAGAGGCCTTAAGAAATTAAATTATTTCTTATTTCTTTAACTTATGATCAGTAATATGATTTTAAAAGATCTCCTGTTTTCATTGAAATGTATATATTTTTTTGCAGTTGTTATTAAATTTTGCCTTTGGATTTCTAATTTAAAACAGAAGAAAACTCTTCAGCCAATTTCAAGCATTATTTTAAGAAATTATCTCCTAGACACATAATATTTCAGACAACATCAAATATGATAAAGAAGGTTTATTTATAGATAACTCACAAGGTTTGACTGCCATTGCTTTCTGCATTCCTGGGTCAGTGAGTATAACGTGTTCCATATTTTGTGTCTGTTTTCCAGTGTTAAACACGTCAACATTTTGCATCGGAGTCGTAAAAGTTTGTGAGATGCTGCCGATGAATAGCAAGAAGGCCAGCAAAAAGAATACTGCATAACACGAATTCCTCAGGAAATCAATTAATATTTTTTATGAGCAGTAGTGAAAATATGATCCAGGGTTAGCAGAGTGAGGTCAGGCTGGTATTTGATCCTCAAATATATTCTTTGTTGAGTTCTATCAATGTAAAAATATTATGTGCTGAGTCAAAACTAAAATCTCAGTGCTCCCAAGAATAAGACATTTTATATACCTTCCTGTGCAAGACTCTTTACTTGGCCATGTGTGTAACCTTTGACTGGGAATATAAACTCTGTAAAGTCTGCAGTACTTTCAGGTTCCTAATCAGCTTTTTGTGGATCTCCAAGCATAGTGTAATTCTGGTGTTCTGAATTGTGTACTATGTGTGCGGTTAGAATACTGTGTATTGTGTCAGTATAGAAAGGTGCTTAAATATTTTTTGAAGAGGTCTTTGTTGAGGCGACTTTAATATGGGGTAAATGGTGATTGAAACTGGAAAATAAAAATGATAGTTTATTCACATTACTCCTACATGGTTAAGATTCACACACTCATTTATTCCATTCCATTCAATCATTCATTCATTCAATGAATGTTGAACTCCAAATACATGATTTACTGAGGAGAGGAGTGTGAAGACTTGGGGCAGGAAAAGAAAGACTTGAAATCAGAAGGTTTCAACTTGAATCCTGGGAGGTGGTACTTTCAAATAAATCTTTATAGTGGTAATAAATTGCTGTATCCATCACATGTCTGTCAGGTCTTTCCTAGATGGACTGACATTATCATTTAAATGGAAATCCTTGCCTTCCTATTAGCTGATATACATTGTTCTTCAGCTGACAGATAAGCTAGAGATACGGTAAAGCAAAGCATCAGGGAATCTGATTTTCCAGTGGACGTTCTTACATATTTGAACAAGAGGGTTATAAATACTAACTGTAGGACTTATTTTAAAGAAGCCCAAGTTAATCAAGACATGGAATTCTGTTCCTTGAGATAGAAACTACATCCAAGGGCAACCAGGGATGTGTGGACGGCCACCTAGGCACACAGTGGTGGGTGGAATGACTAGATTAGAACCATCACAGCCTGCAGCCCAAGACTTAGGTGTCTAGCTCTGAATGTGCGTGGCAATGGGCATCTCACAAGGTATCCTGAGATTCAATTTTTAAATCCCACAAAGGACAGAAAATTTGTTTTTCAACCTTTTTATACATGAGATCCTTTCTATAACAGCAAATATCTTTTGCACACCTACATAGTATGAGTTGTGCTCTTTGTATCTGCAAATAGTTGAGGAAAAAATTAAGCACAGGTGGAGTCACAGATATCTTACAATAAACTCGTGAACCATACCCTGAGAACCACTAGAGTTGATATCTAGGGCATCTTCCACATCCAAGACTCTATCATTCTTCAGTAACTTTGCTACCAGTGACTTTTCCTTGAACACTGTCTAGGATGAGGCACTCAGTACTTCCTGGGGCAACCCATTCCGTTCTTGGTTGTCCACAGTGTAGAGCAAAAAGTGAGAAGAGATTCATTTTCTTCTCTGGCTTTTATGTACTGGGCCATGTTCTACCTCAGAAGTAACATAATCTAACCACAATTTCTTTCACATGACAGCTTTCCACTACTATCTTCAAGCCCAGAGAAGATTGGCAGCTTACAAAGACGTACAAACCACAGCAAACTGCACACATTAGGAGAAAGGGAAGAGAAAGAAGGAAAAAAAAGTAAAGCCTTGAAATGAGCTTCCAAGGACATTCTTAATTGACCAGCTGATAGGGTTTTCCTCTGAAAGTTGACAGCTAGAAAATCTAGAGCTACATTTCTACATTTCCACATCATTTCATTTCGTATTCACAATAACCTTATACATGATTACTTATATATACCCTACCTTAAAGATGAGGAAATCGAGAAAAGTTAAGGCCACACTAGTAAGTTTGTGGAGTCCAGATTCGAACTTACGACATTTAATCCAACCTCCTTTTAAATCATTATGGAATTCCTTTAGCATTTAAGGTGGGTTAACATCCCTTTGTAAAAGTTTGAGATTTGAATAAAAAGGGCAATGATGATGAGGTCTATTGGTCTCTGCTGAGCAGCTAAGGCTGTGGGAACTGACGTTGGCTTGCAAAAGAGTGTGAAGACCTGGACAGAAGAAGACGGGGAGGGAGAGGAAGGCATAAAGTGTATCCTTTAGAAAATCATTTCTCTCAGAGCTCTTTTTTAACTTCTTCAAATTGCAAACCGTGGTGGTTTAAAATATGCCCATAGATTCTCTGACACTCTTTCTAGATGGAGCCAAATTCTCATCCCTTACGTTTAAGAGTGAGCCGGGTCTAAAACCTCACTTCGAATGAGTAGGGTAAAGTGGGAGGGACGGTGCAGAACTTTGGGGTAGGTCCTGCGAGGCACTGCAGCTTCCTCTTTGCTCTCTCTTTGGGTCACTTGCTCTGGGGGAAGCTAGCTGCCACTGTGGGGACAAATGGCCACGCCGAGAGCCGTGTGGTGAAGAACAGTAGCCAGTGAAGAACTGAGGTCTTTTTTGCCAAGAGTTATGTGAAGGAGCCACCTTAGAAGTGAATCTTTCCGCCCCAGTTAAGCCTTCAAGTAACTGATACCTGAACCTTCAGGTAGCTGGATGCAACCTCCTGAGGGACCCTGGGCCAGAACTGCCCAGCGAAGCCGCTCGCATGTGATTCCTGACCCTCACAAACTCTGTGAGATGGTAACTGTTTGCTATGGTAAATTGTTAAAATTTGGGGTTATTTGTTTCGCAGCGATAGATAATGAATACATGAAACAACAAACACACCTCCCCAAACAATGAAACAGAACAAATCAAAATAAAATAAAAACTCATTACCTAGAATTGCCAAAGGACGGAGAAACATCTGAATGTATCTATCCTCCTGTAGGTAAACTTTTCTCCCAAACTCTCTTTACCCAAAGATATCAAAGCATTTCAATTCACTTCTAAAGTAATTTCTCATGATTTGGAGCTTAAATATGGATGTTATTTACTTACAATTTACTTACGTAAAAAAAAAAAAAAAAAAGGGAAAGTAAAGATATTCAAAACTTTAATTACATGAAACCTTCTTAAAGCAAGGTGAACAACCGAATGCACAGTATGGCCCAAAGAAATTCTCCACCCCCTAACAAAAGTTAAAATCTTAAAATCCAGCTTTAGAGATGGGAACAACAGTCAACAATTAGCAGGCAGAAGCATACAATTTAGACATTAGTTAAAAACAATTACTCAAAAACTCTTTTTAAAAGAAAACATTTGCTAGCATTTTGAGCCCGGAATTTGGCAGCCTGCTCAGGCTACACACAATTCCGGCCGCTTAGACAGTAAATGGTGACGACTAAGGCTGGAAAGTGTGGTTTGATTTCCACAATTTCTAAGGATAGCAAACATCACTTGAGCTTTCACTCCAACACAATCACGATTATTAATGCAGCCGCATTTGTTTCCATTTAGGCGTCATGCTATCTCATTATTTTCCAACTTCCACTTGTTCTGCTCCTTCGCTCACCCCAGGGTTTTGCAAGCCCCACGGCAGGACAGATAGGAAGGCCGACTAGGGGGAACAGATGCCAAAGTGTGTGTAGGTGATTGACTGCACCCAGCCGAAAACCGGGCCCGGGTAACACGCCTCTGCTACCCGCGCCCCTTCCTGCACAAAGCTTCTCATGAAGCTGCAATTTTAAAAGAAATGTTTCCCATCAAAATTCAATAGCCTTTTATAAGCACATACGCTTTCTTCCTTTTCCAGCCTGCATGAAATTTAATATCAGGATTATTATCCATTTGTCATTTTAACCTATAATCTAGTAAGCCTTTTTGTGTTTGACTTATGCTTCCTTCCCGCCTTACCACCAGCTTACAGCCATAGATTCATTCCAGAAGCCGTCTAGGTCACATGGTTTGACCTCTCAGAACAAACACTTCCCATGTTTCTTACTCTGCTTCCCTAAGAGGCACCATTAGTTTTGCTCACCTCCACTTAAAATGATTTTTACGACATAATAACATTTCAAGTTTTCCATATTAATCTTCATTTTATTTCTTGAAATACTTAGGCAAACAATGTCACTAAGACATCGCTGATGGGAATTTCTCTTTCTCCTTCACTCCTATCTACTTAAAGGCAACTCTGAAGAGAGAATACATTTTTTTTTTTTCCTTTGAATTAGCTGAGCACTGGAAGAAAAGTTTAAAAGTCTGGCCTACTGCTTCACAACGTCTTAGAGTAAATATTTCGATGAGCAACCAAAGCAGAAAATCTTAATATTTACTCTCTCCCCTAGAATAAAAATACATACCTTTTTTTGGAACTGGGGCCCTATATAAGAATTCAAAATCTATTTTCTTATACATCAGTTCAAAGATGTAGGAGTCCAAAGGGAAAA
This sequence comes from Mirza zaza, assembly GCA_008750895.1. Taxonomy (NCBI): domain Eukaryota; kingdom Metazoa; phylum Chordata; class Mammalia; order Primates; family Cheirogaleidae; genus Mirza; species Mirza zaza. The sequence continues at coordinate 14,867 of VSMD01019175.1, forward strand.
CTAAAAATAATAAAACTAAAACTAAATAAAACTAAAAATAAAAATATAATCCCGGCCCACTTGCAAAAGCAAACACACACACCAGCAAACGCCGCTCACGGTGGGGCGCGGGCAGTACTCACCCCACAGCCCAGGCCGCTGCCCCTTTCGCAGGTGACTTTCCTCTGGCCCGGCGCAGGCAGCAGCCCCGCTCCGCAGCCGGCGCGGGGGCACAGCACGCCCCCCATCTGCAGCACGCACTCTTCCGCCCCGTACTGCTGGTACCGGTCGTACTGCAACGAGCAAAGACCACGGGAGCTTTTCAAAGTGATCGCACGTGTACTAAGATGCACTGTTTCAGCCAAATGGTTAATAGTTGGCGTATGGGATTTCTTGTTTAGCCAGTTTCAGTGAAAATTCTGTGTGTGTGTGTGTGTGTACACGTGTGGGGGGAATGATGGAGGAGGACCAGGTGTGCTTTAAGTAGAAAAAAGTCTTCCAAATTCAAACTGGCAAGATGGATGTGTGAGGTGTTTATTCTTTGCATTTTTGCTTTTAGAAAAGAGATTTCCCAAAGTTTGGTGTTTTGTGATACTGCTTCCACCAACTGTGTTTGAACAACTCTTATGTCATATAAAATTTAAGGGACGTATTTATATATTTAGGGATGGACGCATAACATATCAGTATCAATCTTATAAAGCAATTTATTTTCATGTCTCTATTTGAGATTCTACAAGGCTTTGTAATCGTTTTGAAAACAGGCCCAATATTCTACCTCATGATGATGGTTGGCAGCCCAGGAGGCAAATGACCTTTCCCTTCTGTCATTATCCTGAGTCCCTCAGCATGATTCTCTTTACCTCTGACTTCATCTCTTTGTGCCACTGTCTTGCTTCATGTCCTTTAGTGGCTTCCCCAGCCTGCAGGACAAAACCTGAGCTCCCCGGGACCATTCCTAGGCTCTTCTTCCTCACAGCCCCAAGGGAGCGTTCTCTCTGCACGTTCTTGGATCATATTATCCTCTCAGCTCAGAGCAAGTCAGATGGATTTGCTCAATTATTAATTAATGTGTGCAGCCTTTGCCGAGAGCCTACTCTGTGCCAGATACGGCAGTGAATGAAGCAAACATCTCTGCCCTCATCCGAGACACTATGGCAATAAATACTATTTCCACATGGCAGCCAGTGAGAAGAAGAATGAACAGGGAAGAGAGAGATTCCAGGGAAGACGGAGTTCCGATTTTAAAGTGGTGGTTACAGAACGCCTTAGGAGAAGTGCATTTAAGGAAACATCTGAAGGAGATTAGAAGAGCAAGCCACGTGGCTCCACGGGGGGAACCAGCTTCCCAGACGGACACCATAAAGGTTCTGAGGCCCCTCTGTGCTTGGCTTGTTTGAGGTCCCGGTGGGACCTAGGCAGAGTGAACAAGGCGCGAATAGTCGAGGCCAGTCAGAGAGCTCCTGGGCATCTAGAACTTGGCTCCCTGACAGCCGCGGTGAAAATTCTGGCCATTATTCTGAAAGATGCTGGAACCCCTGGAGAGTTCTGACGTCTTTCTAGTAACTTTGGTTATTTGAAGCTTGTTCTCTAGTTAAATTCCTCAGGAAGAGTTCCTGGGAAAAATATTCACTGAATTCTTGCATACTGACAGTATATTTAGGGTTTTTATTCTTAAATATGGCTTTGGCTGAATAGAAAATCCTGGGCTCACATTTTTTCCACCTGAGTATCTTAAATATCTTACTTCATATTCTTCTGTTATAAAGTTTTATGGACAAGCCTGATGACAATCTGTTTCTTTTTTCCTTTATAAGTGATTGTATTGATCTCTTTTGCCTAAATGCCCAAAGGATTTTATTTTTCTTTTCTTTAGAATCCAGGTGTTTTATTAGATATGTCTTGGTGCTGGTCATTTTTGGATCAATTTTCACAAGCATTTTTTCTGTGTCAGAAAAGTTGTATTGAATTTAACTTTCAGTATGTGCTTCATTCTCTTGCTTTGATGTTTTTCTTGTGTAATTTCTAGTATACATATTTTAGATCTCTACCTAACTTCTCAATCCATCAACTTCTCTCAAGTCCCTTTTAAATTGTTATTTATTTTTGTTTTCTAGAAAACAAAATATGTGCGTTTTCCTTTCTATTGAGACAATATCTGTTGTATTTATTTACTTTTGTATAATTTCTTAATAACTTAGTTCACTTTGAAATAGTTATTTTAGTTTTCCTCTGACTTGTGGGCATTCTTTCACTGTCTGGAAAGATGCTTTTCTGCTCCTCATTCTCTTCATCCTTTTAAGACCTTTGTGTGGGATTCTGCCTTGCTTCTAACCCTGTTAGAGTTTTACTTTGGTCTTTGTTCTGTTGCTCAGTTTTACATAAAATTAGCTCTGAAATGTTAGAAAGAAGTAGGCTTCAGAATAACTTTTTTTGGTGACATATTTTTATTAAAAGAACCAAAATAATGTCTATCTCAAAAAAGTCACCCCTGATTTTTGGAACCACAGAATGATTTTGAATGGCTCTAGATTTTTCACTTATGGTGCAGTGTTCAAAACTATGCGGGTCACTTTCTGCAATCCCCCAACTCTGCTGCCCCATTTTTAATCAGACTTTCACTTTCCTTTTCCCTTTTCTGTTCTGAGCAATTTTTCTTAGTGTGGGGCTTAGTCCTGAGAGGGATCTTTGGTTGATTAAATGTGGTGAGTTCATGGGACCTAAAGTGCTCCAGGCCCTTTAGACCTTATTACAGGTCTTTTGCTCTCATTCTCTGTTTTTGTACATGTCTTCCCTACGTTGGCATAAGATCTTGACAATAGTTGGTACATACTACATAACTGTAGAATAAATTAATGAAATTTAACTCCATTAAGTGCAATTAATTAAACAATTCTAATAAAATTATCAATGGCAATGGGAATTAATAACAGTGATTCAGGATGGTTTTAATTTAACTATGTAAATAATTATTTTAAATACGCTGTTTTTAAGTAACTAGCTATTTTCTCATTTGACAACAGATCTCCAATATATTTAATTTAGTTAAGCAATTTTACTATTATGAAAAGAGCTTTACTTGGAAGAAGGTAACCTATTGACAAACTCTAATAATGATGCACAAATTCTTGCTGACTACATTCACAGTGGTCTCAAATACTGATGGAATATGTCAAACTAGGTTCTTCTTTCTGTTTGTTAGCTAAAGAATTTATACAAAATGACTTTATTGTGTTTATTCTATATATGATAAACTCCAGAGCATTTAAGCATATAATTCCTTTTCTAAAGGAAGACTAGTATTTTAATGTATATACCCAGTAGTTTCTGATGCATAAGTTCCAGTGTTCTGTGGCACTGTGGGATGACTATAGTTAACAATAATATATTTTATAGTTTCAAATATAGGAGGATATTGAATGTTCCCAACACAGAGAAATAATAAAAGTTAGAGGTGATGGATATGCTAATTTACCCAGACCTGATCACTATACATTATATGTATCATAACATCACTATATACTCCATAAATATGTACAATTATGTGTCAATTAAAAAATTTAAAAAGCATAAGAAAAAGAAAATTTCAATCATAAAAAGTACACACAATACCTGAAATATACCTACTAAAAGCATTACTTTTTAAATTAACATTGTGAAATTTATAATAAAAACATTTGACCTGGAACCAATAATGTGCTAGCATTTGTAGAAAACTCAACATACTTAGGAAATAATTTGGACATGTAATTATATATGTCATTAGCAAAGATCCTTATTTATCTGCCTTCAAGATAGGACTCACATTTCCACAGATTCCTTTTAACCACTTACTGGGACAAAGTTGAGAGTACACTAATGGAGAGTTGTAACAAATTATCACCAAGTAGAATAGAATATTTATATCAGTATATAACATATGCAATAGTGGTAAAGTAATTAATAGATGGACTTCAATTGGTGAAAAGGAATATTTTCCCTTGATATTATTTGTATTACTTTCAAGGGCTTTTTTACTTATCAATATTCAATAGCATTTTATGAACAGAACTAACTTGGAGGAATGTGATTAATTTGTAATGTGAACTGGGTTTACATAGAATCCATTCTCTTTTTCTTTTTTTGCTCAAGAAACTGAAATCTAAGAATCTATTCTCAAGTAAGCTCAAAAGCAGTAAATTATCTAAATATCACTCATGCATGGTTTGTCTTTGGAATGGACAGTGAGCATCTGTGTGTGTGTCTGTGTAGATATGCTATGTCAACCTATGCTAACAGTTTTAAGCTATCATTAAATCTGGTTTGCAAATTTCTAGATATGCTTTTATAAAGTGAATAATGCACAGATAACTAAAATAATTGAGCTGACTATACAATATTTGCAAAAATTTTTGCAAATAAATGTTAATATTAATAAAGCATACTACGCTGCATCTAAGGAGAACAATGAAAAATAGTTTTTTCCTATATTTCATCAGACTATAGCAAAAAATACATTTTGTTAGTATGCCCTACCTAGGTAGAATCTTGACTCATTGCTATGCTTTATATTTTATTTATTTGGTGAGTAAATTATTCAGCTTTATATGTATACTCATGGATTCTCCTAAGAACAGGAAATAATCATTTTAAATCATAAAATTCATAGATGTTTCAATAAACTCATATTTTAAGAATCTACATAATGAGTCACGGGAGAGTACAATGAAATGGGTGTTGTATTTTGCTGGTCTGTAGGTAGTTAGAAGACTTGGGTTTAGAAAATTGCTCTATAATGAAGCGAAGGTCACAAGTTCAAGCCCCAAGAGGAACCGGTGAACGTCCTCGTTGTTGCTGGCTGCTGACTGCCTGGTAAGTATGTTAAAGGAACACGAGTGGCTGCCTGAGGGGTCTGGCTATGCAGGAACTGTGCCTCGATATCCCGCCACCGAAGATCATTTAAAAGGCCTGTCCTCTGCAGGAGGGGATGGGCTGCTTCACCCTGATGTTTACTTGGCATGCTTTCATAGGAAAAGAAAGCAAGAACGAATCTAAATTTTAAAACTGCAGGAAATGTTTAGTGCAGGGATGCCAGGGAAAACTCAAGACTGGGAGGACTGGCAAATGTTCCGCCAAAGGAGTCAACGCTTGCCAGCAATCCCGGAGCTGCACCGCCCCTTTCAAATCCTCAGAGCCCGGGAGGAAGTTGCTTTGCTTTCGTGCTGTTGTGGTGTTTAACACAGTGTCCTTTTGGGGGCACTCAGGTACAGCTCTCGGGCCTCCTTTGCTTTCCCCCAGGAGTTCTAGTTTCTATGAAGTCTTAGCTAAAGGCATGTGGGGGGCTTCCTGGGGCTGGGGGGGCCTCTCCCACTCCCTCCTGGAGCAGAGAAGGCCTGCTCAGAGCCGCTGATCACTGAAAGACTGCTCTGTGCCGAGCAACTGTGCCAACCCTTTGCCTCCTCAGTTAATTCTCCATCCGCCTCGTGAAGTGATGGAGGAGGCCACAGAGTCACAAGGACCCTGCAGTCTTTTGCTGCACTTCACATAGACAGGAAGCCCGTGACCCCACAGCAGAACTCAGGCTGTGATTCTAAACCCCACCCCTTCCACAATACCAAGCTGCCTCTTTTTTTTCTTTTTCCCCTTTTATTAAAAAAAAAAAATTCAGCTCGCTATTCCTTAGTCATATTTTGGGAACAAATGAAAAATAGTTTATTATAGAACTTCCTCTGGATTAAAAAAATCTAAAATAACTTTATAGAGGAGAACCAATTTAAGATTAAATCATTTCTCCCTGCTATGCAGAGAATGCTCTATTTTCTATATGTATTAGTTGTTTTTTTTTTTTTTTAAAGCACCCCTTAAGCTGTCAGTAATCTTCATTTTCTTTTTCTTCATTTGCAGGTATTTAGCCTGAGAGACTTAGTGACAGTCTCAGAGGTAATCCCTGCCACACTGCTGTTTTTATTCTCTGCTCTGTTGCTAATAATGTTCTTTTCATCCCTGGACATCTGTCAGCTACTGATGAAGTGAATTGGCTAGACAAAGGGTTGGACCTTGTTCACTGCCTAGAAAAAGCAGTTATTAAGATGGCTGAAATCAAATGCAAGGAGGAAACACATCAAACACTTAAACAATAAAACATAATTGGAGCAACAGACTGCATCCTGGATTGCAATGTCTGAAGCATTTTTCCTTTTTAGATGTTTCAGATGACATGATGCCAAAAAGTATCTCAGCTCCTAGTGGTTGTGAAATCTCCTGGAAAAGAGGTCAAAACCAATGGGCTTCCTTGTCCCTCCCCACACTGTGACACGCAGGAGCACCCCACAGGCGGGGCAGTTAACGTGGGGCAGATGCCATCCACGTAAGCTGTTTTCCTTCCACGAGTTCCTACACCCAATGTGACCGCAGAGGCTTCTGGAGACCTTGGAAACAGTCTAACCTCTAACTCTCCATGCTCCTGGCAGGGCACACAGCAGAGAGCAAGGGAGCCTGGCGTGTATTATTCTACTCTCTACTCTCGTCCCAGAGAAACAGCTCAGAGCATCACTGTTAGTCTGTGAATCCAGCCGCCTCACCCTTCAGATAACTGGGATTTGCCTCGGACTTCCTTCAAGGAGTCCTGGCGCTCCTCACCTGCACCACCCATCCTCTGTCCCCTGGGCCTTTTCTCTAGCTCAGTATTTTCCCATCTTTTCCTGCTCATTCTCTGGAAGTATGCATCTCGCCACCTACAGATGAACTCAGTAATTAACCAGTATCTGCGTAGGGTGTATCGATTCACCTTCTAGGTGAATGTTACCTTAGCGTCTACTCGGTTACCGCTAGTCCAACGTATTGATGGAGTGTAAACAGTATTTCAAATCAGAAATGTTTTAGTACAACACTTAACATTTGCAGCCTACTTTGCATTCTATTTATTGACAAACTTTCTAAGAGATGGCAGAGCACCACTCTCCTTTTCTAGGAAGAGCCAAGTTGGACAGACAAAAATGACGTGTCTGAGGATACTTGTAACATACATTAGCATACAAATTTTATTTCATCATATAATAGAAGTTGCCTCAAGCATCCAGTGAGATCCTGAGAGTTTCACCAGCTCCTGGTGAGGCTGCTGTCCCTGCTGGGAGGAGTGGAGGAGGCTGGAACTCTCTGCTTCCTCTCCAGAGCCTCCTGCCACCACCTGCCTTGGGACCACTGGATCTTGTCATGTGTCATCAGGATATAAATTCCGTGACTGATAGGTCCTGTTTATATCACTCACCAAAGAATGCCTGACTCCCCTGCCATCTCTCTGGGCTGACCCCCAGCCCGCCCCCATATCCAGCTCTTTCATCCAACACCCCCACCCCAATATCCTTCAGCTGCCCCAACTCTTGCGACCCCTCCCCATGCTTGGGGAACCCACAGGCAGTCAGCAGTAACTGCCCTGAGCTGCAATCTACCTTCTCAGTGTGTCCCTTCCATTCTTCCGTGAACACCTGAGGACACTACTTCCCTGAAGGTCCCTCAAACATGGTAGCTACGGGCCCCCCGTACCATCAAGCATTCCTCTGCAGTATCCCTAGTGGAACGTTTTTCCTTTTTCTTTCTAAAAGCCTCCAGCTTTCCATTTCAAACAGTTAGGCTATGCCACACTGTGCCCTATTTCTCCTTTAGCAGTCAGCTATTGATCGCTCTCCCTCTCTCTTCCCACCCCCTTCAAATCTTCAGTCCCTAGCTCAACATAACTTTCTCCAAGTTGGCTCTGGTGACAATTCCCGAAGATCTCAGTGGGCACATGGTGATCTTCCCAACACCCTGACTTCTCACGTGACCTCTACACCTCCAGTCACCTTGTCCTCCACCCTCAGACACTCGGCATTCCTGGACCTCCCCTGGACCGTGCTGTTGCTGATCATGCATCTTCTCCATGACCTCGATTTGAAGTATTTCATTCTTTGGCCAACACCTGTTTTTTCAGCTAAACCCTAATACCTAAACTCCCAAAATTCTTTTGGCCCAGTGGGGTCTGTAACCAACTGCTCCCACCAGTTTTCCCTGTGCCTCTCTCAACTCACTTCTCTGTTTACCCAGCTGAAATTTCATTGTTAGTCATTACAGTCATTCTCTCAGGTCCACCCTCACCTCCTTTGGTTCTCTCTTGTTTTTATTTGTTTGTTTGTTTTCTTTTGTTTTTGAGACAAGACTCTCACTCAGCCACCCTGGCTAGAGTACAGTGGCATCATCATAGCTTAAAGCAATCTCAAACTCCTGGGCTCAAGCCATCCTCCTGCCTCAGCCTCCTGGGTAGCTGGGACCATTGGCAGACACCACCATGCCCAGCTAAGTTTTCTATTTTTTGTAGAAACATAAGGCCTCGCTCTTGCTCAGGCTGGTCTTGAACTCATGACCTCAAGCAATCCTCCCGCCTCGGCCTCCCAGAGTGCTAGGATTACAGGCGTGAGCCCCTGCACCTGGCCTCTCTCTTATTTTTGTTATACTTAAATGGCAAAATCCCAATGCCAATTAATCTGACACCCTGCCTTTCTGTGTCTGTGCCTACATGGTCAAGTGTGATTGAAAAACACGCAGGCTTGTTGATCTCACTCCAAGTTCCTCCATCCCCCAAGCTTATCCCATCCCCACCCTCCTAAATGACACTTTCAGTATCTTTTCCTTTCCCTGTAAAACTCTTTCCCATCGTCACTCTCAGCTGGTGAGCTGTCTTCCTGTTCCACCGAACAAAAGGAAACACGCAGCGGAGTGTTTGGGAAGGTTCACTGCCAAATCCTCTGCTCACACCTGGGCTGACGCGATCCGCCTTCCTGACCGCTGCCAGGCTGAGCTGCCCACTCTCCTGTCCAAGGCCAAGACCACGTCCAAGACGTTGCTCCTGAATTCTTCCCTCTCTTCTGCATCATCCACGTCCTGACTCCGCCAACTGAGTACCGTCCGTACCCAGACATGCTGAAATGTTCCCATTAAAAAGAAAATTGTCTTCATCTTCCCCCAGCTCCCTCATTTCTTTACTTGTCTTTACAGCTAAGTTTCTCAGAAACAATGAGAAAGTCGTCTATATCTGCAATCTCCCACTCCCCTGCTCCCTGCTCATGTGAAGTCCTTCCAGCAGGTGTTCGCCCTCACCATCCATGGCCATGGTCAGCAAAGACCTCCAGGCTGTGAAACCTAGTGCTCATTTCGCATGCTCATCCTATATGAAGAAACGCTTTCCTCATTTGGCCTCTAGTTCAGAACGCTTGCACGGATTTCTTCCTGCTATACTCCGGCCCTGAATTATGCAATCTGGTCCCTCTTTGTCCTGCTCAGCACCCCCATGCCCCGCCCCAGTCATGCTGGCCTCTGGACTACTCTGAACGGACAAGACACATGGTCACTTCAGGGCTTCTGTGCTGGCTTTGTCCTCTCTCTGGAGTCTCCTTTCCCAGAGGTCACCATGGTGCCTCCCTGGAGACCTTGCAGTCTTTGTTCATGAAGGACCTGCTCTGTGAGAGATCTGGACATTCACTGATCATCTCATACAAAATCTCACCTCTTTCCCCAGCATTCACTGTCACTCTTTCTGCTTTCATTTATCTCCATAGCAATGATAACCATCTAGCATTGCATATACTGAATGTGCTATGTGTATATGAAACAGTTTTCCTCAACTAAAAATGAGCCTGATGGAGATTTCTTTTTCACCTTTCTATCCCTGTACCCTTGATGGTGTATAGCACAGATGAGGTGCTCAGTAACTACCTGCTGAATGAAAGGAAAAAAAATGAAAGAAGGAAGGAAGGAAGGAAGGAAGGAAGGAAACTTCAAGAAATCAAGATCAATATTGCACTATATTGCCATAACTAATCAGGGTAATATTAATTTTGATTATAGCTTGATTAAATTTGTAGGAGTATGAAAAGTGGCTTGACTTTTATGCAAATCTAACAAGATGATTACTGTTGGTTTCTCTCCCTACTAATTATATAGTGACTCTAAAGCAAATAGGGAAACAATTTGCAAATATTGGTTCAAGTTAGAAGAGAAGGCTCCATTATCTGAGTAGAAATGTCAGGGTAACAATCAGTGATTCTTGCTTTTAGGATTCTTTCAGGCTTGCACTGGGGAACAGCTGTGAAACACACCTATGTTGGGGATATTCAGGTATCTATTTTTATCTGCAATGCAGGACAACCGATTTTGCCTTTCTTCAAATAAACATTTATGCCCACTATTCTGGAAACTCGCAATACGAACAAATGAAGAAGGCATATTGTAACATGCTAATTCAAGGATGTAGAAATGATTCCGGTTTATCATCTTCTCCTAGTTAACACCTTTTTTAATCTCATATTGGAAACTGGCCGTAGCAATTTGCCATATATATGTCAAACAAAAACACATGGACCCAAGACTCATTGGCAAAACGGAGTCACCACATCTCCATTTGCATGTTGTCTGGTCTGAGTTGGCAAAGACAATCTTTGGGAGTAAAAATCAACAACAACAGAGTGTGAGTTAGGTCAACAGCAAGTTGCCTACTACTTAGTGTAATTATTTTGAGATAATTTGCCATTTAGATTTAATATCCTAACCCAGAGTCTCTAATTCCATATGAGGCTCAAGAGATGTATTTTTAAGCAATCAAAAGTATATGTATGTGTACATGTATATATAATATTAAGTACCCTGAATTATTTACTAGCACATCTATTTAAAGTATATCATGCCTCACTGAGCACAACTGAGCATTCAAATAATTGACTATAAATAGGCCATCCTTTGTATATAAGTCACATGCTCCATGTAGAAAATGTCTGCCACGAAGTATAGATAACATACAAGGTACACGAATCTGGAGAAAAGAGTTTGCACATCCACCCACGGAGAGCAGATCAGGAGTGCCTGTGACTACCAATCCCTCAGGCACAATTCATCTCTGCGTTTATTTGTTTGCTCATCTGCCACTATCCAGTACCTGCTTACTGCTCAAGTCTTGAGATGAAACACACTGGCAGATAGCAGATGTACCAATTAATAACCTGTCAGGTCTGATGGATAGAAGAGGAAAAAAGTGTCCTCACACATATCTCCAGTGTGGTTTTCTTCCCCATTTCAGGGCGCCGAGGGTCAGGAGACTCGCTCAGCCTCCCTGGAGAGAGCCCGAACTGTCTCATTAGCGTCTACGTTTCATGACAGTCTGACGCAGCCTTTGAGATGCTAACTCACCTGCTCTTCTCCCAGAATCCTGAAGTGATGGAGCTCTTTAATCAAGGAGTTGGGACAGCCAGCTGTTAGGAAGAAGAATTAATCACAAAAATGTCATTCTCATTCCGTATGGTAATATGTTCTTACATACAGTTTGTGACTATCAACCACCAATGTTGTTGTTTGAGAGGACACACATCTGTACCTGAAAAACACATGTCTAACCAACCACCAAAAAGTCAAGCCATCCAAGGAGCTTGTGGCCACTGCCTGGCCTCCAGCTGTCACTTCTCATGTGCCTCTGGTCAGGCCTTTTCTCCTCTTGATTAGGATCTGGCTCTTGTGGATCCTGAATATCACACAGGTTCTGTCCTTAGAAACATGCCCAGCATGCCACTTGTCCCTAATGTAGAGCCAGGCTTTTGTGAGGCCAGAGTGGGAGAGTTGTGACCATAGGCTCCTAGTTATTTATTGTGTCCTGTTTTCCTCACCCTCTAGCCCGGGGTTCCGCTCATCCACAGTTAAGAATGGAAATGGGGCAGCTGCACATCCTGTCTTCATAGGATTCAGCTGTAGTTTAGGACCTGGCTTGGTTTTGCCAAGAGGCTTTGTCAAAACCCATACGGTCCTGAATGTGAGTTTGGAAAGGGTGTCTTACAGGGCCTGGAGAGAGGGCTGTGGCATCCCTGGTGCCCACACTTCCCAGGTCTACTCAATGTGAGCCTCCTTAGGCCTTCGCATTTTCTTTTTTCAGTAGTAAAATGAAATAAGTAAACAAATAAATTTTATATATAACTTATATAAATCTTAGCCTAAATGTATATCAGTATATATTTACATATAATAATAATAAAAATATAATAACCATTTATATATAAATATATATAAATTAAATTTATATATAAAAATAAATTTATATATAAAATATATTTTTTATATATATGTATACAGTTGACCCTTGAGAAACACAGTCCACTTATACACAAATTTTCTTCCACCTCTGCCACTCCTTAGACAGCAAGACCAACCCCTCCTCTTCCTCTTCCTCCCCAGCCTACTCAATGTGAAGATGAGGATGAAGACCTTTATGATGATCCAATTCCACTTAATAGTAAATATATTTTCTCTTCCTTATGATTTTCTTAACAACATTTTCTTTAATCTAGCTTACTTTATTGTAAGAAAACAGTTTATAATACATACAACATACAAAATATATGTTAATTAACTGTTAATGCTAATGCATGTTAATAAACTGTTAATGTTATCAGTAAGACCTCCAGTCAACAGCAGGCTATTAGTAGTTGTTAAGTTTTGGGGGAGTCCAAAGTTATATGTGGATTTTCAACTGCGCAGGGGGTCAGTGCCTCCAATCCCCACATAGTTCAAGGGCTGACCATGTGTGTGTGTGTGTGTGTGTGTGTGTGTGTGCATGCGCGCACACATGTGCGTGTAAATTTAGGCCAGTGCATGCTCAGTACTATTTAAAATGTGTTCCACCCTGTCTTTTCCATAGAATTATTCCACAGTATTAGGTTGTAGTCATTTACAGTATTCACTCTGGAAAGAAAATTGATATAAAAACCTGTGTCTTTGAGATAAGCCCATGGATTACATAATCTGCTGATGTTTCTATTAAGGAAATTGGATTGTATGCAGAACATATCAAAATTTATGGAGCCATTTCTTACATTGCTCAGCATTTTTTGTGAGATAAGAATGGCCAGAAGTACGAGAGGGTTTGTCTGGGGAAGGGTGGGCTGAGGAATGAAATGATGAAACATGTTTTCACACAGGTGAAGGTATTGTCTTTTGCAAGACAAATTGGATTTTTGCATTGATCTAGAAGGTAGGATTCACATCAACAGAAAAATGAAATAAATTGCTCTATAAGCTAGTAACTGAGGGTTTTTAAACAGGTGTTAAATGAATACTTATGCAGGATATTTTAGAGAGGAACTTGACTGGGTGCGATAATTAATTTTGATATGTCCACTTGATTGGTCTAAGGGATGCCCAGATAGCTGGTAAAATAGTTCTAGGTGTATCCGTGAGGGTGTTTCTGGAAGAGATTAGCATACGCATCAGTGGACTGAGTGAAGAAGATCTGCCCTCACCAATGTGGGCAGGTGCCATCCAGTCTATTGAGGGCACTGAGGACAAGAATAGAAAAGGCAAAGAGAAAAGGAGAATTTGCGAAGGGCGAATTCTCCTTCTCTTATGGTGCTCAGACAGCCACCCTTCCCTACCCTCAGACATCGGATCTCCTGCTTCTCAGGCCTCCAACTCACACTGAATCATAACACTGGCTCCCTGGTTCTCTGGCTCGCAGATAGCAGATTGTGGGACTTCTCGGCCTCCATAATTGTGTGAGCCAATTTCCCTAATAAGTCTCCTCCTGTGTGTATCTGTGTGTGTCCTATTGGTTCTGTTTCTCTGGAGAACCCTGACTGACACCCTAGGTCGTTCCAATTCTGAAATTCTGTGATCCTGTAAAATGCTGGAACATAGTTTTAGTCTTTATTATGTAACATTTTGCACCTTGAGAAAATGGTTCATAAATGTTTACTGAGGTAGTACAAAAGGTTTTTAAAATATGAACAAAAAATTTAACAAAAATATAAACAGGTGATGTCACCACCTGAAAAAAATGTAGAAAATGAATGAAAATCCTGAGGTATATGTTTTGGTTGAAAACATAACAGATTACCTGCCACAGGCACATCTGATACAGCAAAGGAATGAAAGCGAGACCTCTGAAGTGAGAAAATATGCTTGAGGTGAGTGTTTCTTCAACTGGAGGCCACAGAGACTTGCAGGCTGAAGGTTTTTTTTTGGAGAAGTTGTTCATTTTGGGGATGCTATTCTGATGATTAGCTAAACAATTAGCAAAAGCATATTCTGGATCATTTGATTGGCTGCATTTCAGCCAAAAGCTGCTATGCAAATTCAGCCTCATGTCAGTTCTTGGGCTTTAGATCTCTTTGGGAGCAAATCATTATATTTTAGTTTTCTGAGGCGAATGAGAAGAGTAGAAGCAGATCAATTGCAAGGATGCATTCCCAGCAAGTGGCTGTCCTACAGTCCGAGGGGAAGAGGCAGAGGGAGAGGAAGGCAGCCTGCAGGATCACAGGCAGGCAAAGACGAGAAGAATCTAGGCCAACCCTTCAGGGCCCTGTTTGTAGCCCAAGCAATTGTTCAGTGTCAGTAAAATGACAGAATCTGCCATATTAAATTCATAGAGTTAATCTGAATAATTTGGTTTTGTGCCTTCAGCTATACTTACTTAATTAATTATATGTAATTAATTGAAGTTTTTATTTGGGCTCTCTAGTTGTATAGGCATAAAATGTTTACATCTTGTTAGGGACAGAAAAACAAGAGGTAATGATGGAATGACAGGAGCAGAAAAACAAGTAGGAGGAAACAAAGAAAAACAATAAGAAGGAAATTAATTACAGAAAAATAACCAGGGGAAACAGTTATTTCAGTCTTAAAAAAAATGGGTAATTAGACCATGGAACAGTGACCACCAATCAGAAAATGGTAAAACACATGACTTAAAAAACGGTGACTTTCCCCATCACACGTATAGGAGAAAGGACTGTCTGGAACATGACCTTTAAGTTATGTCCATGCCTGGAAAAATCCAGACCCCCAAACCCGTGATATATAGTCATAAATAATTATAACTGACCTTTACATCAGCATATACTACTAGCATATAAAAGGAGGAGTTTTAGAGTTAATTAGGGTTTTCTCCACTAATGGAGACAGACCCATTTCCCCTTAGGAAATGTATTTTCGCTTTGAACCCTGAAAGTTTCCTTGCAATAAATTCTTCACACACACTCGCTGAGGGTCTGTCATCTCTCTCCATCGCATGGGCCAAGTCTTGCGATTCCTCCAAGCCAGGCGCCCAAGAACTGGGGAAACGCTTCAAAGTCCAGCTGTGGACGGGACTGTGACGATCTCAGTTTATGTCTCGACATATTTAAGGAATATTATCTTAAAAATAATTTTACTCAACCTCAGATATTTTAGAGAATCTTATTTTTCTTTACAAGTGTTCTATCACTCAAATTTGAGAGAAACGACTTTGACTTATTTTAATTGTAGGTAAAATAAGAAACACAATTTAAAATTAGCTTATCTTTAGAATTTGTATTCTTGCATTCTCCTAAGATATAAGCAAAAGGATTGATGTCAATGATAGCTCAAATACAAACATCTTTAACAGAAGACTTGATAATTACCCGAAACACCTGGTAGGTGCGGTAAAATGTAATAAACAAGGATAGATATAGCATCTCGCTGGAAGGGAAGAATTGTGATGGGTCAAGCTATTGCAAGAGGATGGTGGAGGGGGACCTGTAAACTATTCATCACAGGAACATCGATGTGGGAGATGGACAGATAATAAACTTAGTGTGAAGATGGAGCTTAAAAATAACAACACTAGAAATGCAAGACAGGCACGCAGAATACATTAGTGTAGTGAGAAAGGAAAAGGTTAGTGGAGGGGGTGTAGGTGGCTGGGAGGAAAAAAAATGGGCCTGGCAAACAAAGACTCTAGTACTAGTTCCAGGTCTGGAGTGGCAGAAACCATATCCAGGCCTGCCAAGCCCGTGTACGCATCACCTCCCTCCAGAGGAGTTCCTCCACATTCGCTTCCGGTGAGTCCAAGTGGGCTCTTAGTGATTCCATATCGCTGGATATGGGCTCATACTATTTTTCCCCCTTTCTTTTTTTTTATTTTTGGTGGTTGATGGCTAAAACTGATATTAAACTCAATACTTTTCAACTTTCAAGATTCAATCCTTCCACATTTTGAAAAGTTAAAAAAATGAATAAATAAGCAAACGTCTCCAGAACTCTGAACTCCAGTTCCTTTCTCTGCAGTGTCTCACAGGTTCCTGGCAGCAACTCTGAGATTACACATGGAAGTGTTTGGAGATCTATTGGCGCAACATATCAATATTTGCGTGTTCCCTATGCTCTTCTCACTTTTCTTAAGTACAAGGTCCTTCTTAAATTGTTTTTCTGTCCTTTCTAACATGAGAAATACTCTTTGCTTGAGAAAACAAGAAACAGAAATTTGGTAGTGTTTTCATCTACTGACATGGTTTGACCTTCCTTGTCGAGGGCACCCTCTTCTCTCACTCACTTTGCCCTCCTTTCTTGTTCTGGACCCAAATTTTAAAACCTATTTTGTTGTCCTTGGTTATTTAAATTAGAATTTCATTTCATTCTGAGTTATCCTGAAGACATGCTCGCAGGTCTGTGCTCTTTTATTGTGTTTTTCCCCCAGCTAATAAACTTCCTCACTCATCCCTTGTATGCGTGTTCTAAAAATCTGGGCTCATTGTAAATAAAAATAAATTGCCTGTTTGGTATTAAAATGAACAAGGCAATTTATTAAAAAGCATATGAAGACAGAATTGAATCTTATTTTTTTAAAGGATAACTTTGAAATTGAGCCTTTTATTTCAATTAGTATCTGTAATCAACATTTAGTTTCATTCTGTTGCTATACCATAAAGATTATTTCATAATCTAATTGAGAACCTCCTCAATGAAACTGCATTACAAAGCTGTGGATCATTTCCATACAGTCACTGATAGCTACTTTAAGAAAAAAAAAATACCCCATAACAAAAGAAAACCTTTGAGGGATTAGTTAAACCACAACTTTTTCAGAAAGCTTTTGCTGAATTTCCTCAATAACCATGCTGTAGAGTAGGAAAAACTCATTTGGAAAATATATTCCATTGAGATGCATTAAAAGCCACATGAGTCTTTAATCACTATTTTTTCTTTTAATTTCTTTGCAAATCATCACAGGGGCAATTGTGATATCCCTTGGGTTCAATGGAGAACCGTGAGCACCCAGGCTTGGGATAAAAATTGAAATGGATTTCAGCTCTCTGATGTGCTACTGGCACTGGCCACATGACACAAATAATCTGTAATTTGCACATTGCTGCTGTTTGGTGTGAAATGCTTTGAGGATTAATTTCTCTCTTGGCTGTAGCTTAGAATCCTTAATGTAGGCTTGACAATTACAGTTGCCTTCTATTTTCCCCCTAAGTACAACTTAGCAAAGGAAACCGACTAATGATGAAATGGCACCAAAAATAAATGATGACTCAATGTGATCAAAGACAATGCAGCAAGACTGAACAACGACCTTTGAGCATGAGCCAATTGGCATGGGCCACATCTGTAGGATGGGCCATGGCAGAGAGTGGATTTAACGGGCTCCTTTCCACTCCAGATAAGCCAGGTTGATTGGGGTCTCCATGCACTTTGCTGAAGTAGCCATTTCTGAATTAGCTTGAGAGCCAGGCATTAATAGAATCCGTGGAAAATTCACTAAGCTATCTTGACTGAGCAATTGCATTCGAAGTCAGCAGTAGGACTTTACATAATCAAATTCAAGGCATTATCACTTTGATAAATAAAGCCAAGCTTATTTTAATAATTTCTCTGTGTAGATAAGTTTCTATTTATGTCTATAAAGGATTATTTATGCATTCCTTTTCAATAGCCAATACTTGATGAGTCCCAAGATATCATAAACCACTTAGAAAGAATCTTGAAGATATTCACCTTTCACCTAACAATTTACTTGTAGGTATATACCAGAGAGAAACTCACACAGTTACACAAGGAGATATGTATAAGAATATTTACAGCAACATTTTTTTTGTAATAACAGCAACAACAAAAGGAAACAATTGAAATTTCCATCAATGGGAGATGAAACAAAATAATTCAACAAGTATCTCTTGAGCATTCACTTTGTGCCAGGCATTGTTAGGGCACTTGGTTCACATCAGTGAAAAAAATGAAAACAGACAAAAATCCTTCATTGGAGCTTGCATTCTAAAGCAGAGAGAGACAATGAAAATAAACTAATAAATAGGTAAATTATGTAACATTTCAGAAGATGATGGGTACCATACAGAAAAGAAAAAAACAGAATAGTATAAGGAGGTTAAGAGCAGGGCCAGCTAATATTAAATCACGTGTTCAGAATATTTCTTATTGAGAAAATGACATTGAAGCAAAGACTTTTAGGAAGTGAGCTAATATGGGTTAACTAGAATAAAATGTATCAGAACAGATAAATCTCAAAAACATGAAGTTGAGAAAAAAAGTTGTAATTATTTATGCACAGTGCAATATCATTTATATAAAGTTTAGGGAATCTATTAAATAATATGGAAATACAGAAATGTACTAAGAATATAAAATAATGCATGTAAGTGATGAATACCACTCAGGTAGATACCAAATTCAGGAGAAGGAGAGAGTGGAACAGGACCACTAGGGTTGGGGATGCTTTGAATCTGTCTCTAAAGTGTATCATTAATAATTGTTAAAAATAAAAGCTAGTATTTCTATAACACTTATTGTGGACAAAGCATTCTTCTCAGTGTTTTGCATATAATTCATTCAATCCTCACAGCAACCCTATGAGGTAGGTGCTATTATTATCCCCATTTTAAAGATAATGAAACAGAGGCAGAGAAAGATTAAATGGCTTGATGGGGTAATCAAAGCTAGGTAGTATGTACATAGGTATTTATTATGCTATTTTCTATATCTAACTGGATTTTTATAAGAAAAAATTCTACATGAAAGCTTTACATTAAAAGATAACCTTGGAAAAAAATGAATAAAACTCAATAACTTATAGACCTGAGTTTATTTTTATCATGAACACATACAAGCATGAATATAGTTTGAAAAAGGAATACCTCTGAATATAACCACTACATTAGGAGGTTGAGCTACCTAAGTAGGATAGCATGAAAACTTATAGATTTTGGAGCTTTCAGAATAAGCTGAAAGAAGCCATGGAATGTTATTTATTCAATGTCTCATTTGTAGATGAGGCAGTTAGTACCTGAGAAGCACATAAAGTCTCTTCTAGGAACTCAAAATAGTACGTATTAACCTCAGATGTTTGTGATTTCATAATTTACATCAAAATTCATGCAGATTGGCTATTTCCCAGTTTGTTGTAGTTGCTGTATTAATCCAAATGTCCCTGCTGGGTCAACCCCTAGTGGCTATGAGATGATCTGTCTTCCCATGAGTTATCTGGGAAGAATCAGTCACATCGATAATGACACATAATGGGAAACTTCTCATTTTGCAAGTAATAATAAATATTATTATTGGCAGGAGGTGAATTCCAACCAAATATTCATTTATTCTTCATTGAACAACTTTTCAGTGCATGTCTACTGTGCATAGGCCAGGGGTTATAGAGAAAACAGAAAGGAATCAGGGAGGGATTCTGCCTTCCTGGAGCTTGTAGAAGAAATAAGATGCACATCAACAAACCACCCAGATGTGAAAGAGCCAAGTGAGCAGAGAGCAACCAAGGAGTTGTTAAAAAAAAAAAAAAAAAAAAGGAGGAGGAAGAGGAGGAGGAGGAATGGAATGAAAAGGCTGGAGCCGAGTGTCAGGGAAACCAAGCCACCATTTGGCTGCAGATGAAAATTGAAAGCACCTGCAAACATATCACTTAACTATTGAGGCTGAGAACAGAGACCACTGAGACCTAACTATTTGTTCCAGAAAAATCCATCTCAGGAAGATAAGCTTGAAAAGCGATAAATAAGTTCACTGTTTGCCTCAAGAAATTTCCTGCAAATAATTTAACCAGACAGGTTGCTCTTCTGAGCAGTCATCTTTCTTAGCAGGGAAACAGACGACTCAGCTGGGCAATAATTCCTCTATCAGACAAGAGTCTCCTTATCAGGCCTCCCTCAGGAGCCTTGTCCCATTGCGTCCACCAACCCCAAACTACTCTGTCATGAGTCTGCCAAATTCCAATCAGTGTCCCACTTTGAAAGATCTGCCATGACCTCTTGAGCCCCAGTCCCTCCCCTTTTTGGGACACCCCCATGACTGCCTACATGGTGGTGTCACTCACTGCTGTAGAGCTAATCAGTGCTGTTCTGCGACGGATTTCCTGTGGTCACTTGGAAGATGTGACACAGAGGGTATATAAAGGATAAGGTAGAAAATGCAGTAACAAAAGCAATCAAAAACAACATTTTTCTCATTTCTATGTCATGATTTCAAAACAATTTAAAAATTTTGAATTGTGTATACATTCTTGGCACTTTGCCTCTACCTTTGAATCTCATGAAATTCTTCTTTGTTATTGACCTATATTTTGAATGGTTTTGAAGATAAATTTCTAGAGGGCGGGTGTTTTCATCGCCCAGCATCCCTCAGATTACAAGTTTAATTTGGATGCTCCACACATGAGTGACTGTCGGGGAGAGAGGGTCTCAGAGAGAAGAGCGATCCCAGTCCACTATTTCTTTCTCCTGCTGCTCTCCGCAGCTTGTTCGTGGTTGAAACCAGAGGAGGGAAAAGGAGGAAATAATGGAGATGTGATTTTCTGTCCCATTTAATGTGCTTTTCCATAGATTATGGGGGTTGGTTTATCTGAATGAACATGCCAATGTCTAAGGAACATGGGGAAAAGGGAGCCTGTGGGATTGTAATCCCCGAGTAGAGTCGACCAAAAAGATGACCCAGATTGGATGCATCCTACCAGATAGAGCTGGTTACAGAGGACTTGGTGGGTCAGCTGGCTGCCTCACGATCATGGTTAATGAGGTTTCTTTAGGATAAAAGAATTCTGAGTTCCAAACAATTTACAGACATGTGAGTTTATGGAATACCCCCAGTTTGCAAACTGGAAACTTCTGGTATTTATATTTGTACCCTATACTCTGTCACAGAATGTGTTCTTTAAACTGGACTCCCTTGGGACACATTCACATACTACTAAGTTTGGGACAATAAATCCTGTCCAAAACAATTATTAAGTAGAAGTTATTGGAGTTTAGGAATCAACAGCGTTCCTTAGTTCCTCACATTGACATCATTCCTTAAAGATGAGGTGGGGAGGGGTGAGGGGATAAAGTGGAATGGGGAAGGAGACAGAAGAGTTTATGTTTTTATGGGTTCTTAGTGATATTTAGTGGTTTTGATTTGTTTTGTATTTTAAATTTATTTCCATAATTTCCCTTGTTACTTTAGTGCTATGCATTTTGTTTCTTTTATTCATCTTAGTGTGGGCATAATTGCTTTCATTACTGGAAGGCATATTTCAAATTCTTAAAAAAAATCCAATAATTTTGCACAAGCACTCTAAGTATTGCTGCTTAGATTCATCACTGCTTTTATAGAGCTCAGATATTTAGGGTTTATAAGCTGGTGTGAGATACACTTGAAGCAGATGAGATAAATAAAACCAGAAACCCAATTTAAAGGACAAATAACAGTTTCTATGATGGGTAAGAAAAAAAAAAACATACAGCTTTGTCTATACTGTTAATTACACTATGGTTTCCCCAGATCTTTGCATTTTCCCATATGAAAATTAATAATCATCCTTTATTTTAATTAACCAAAATGACTAATCTGAGTAATTCTCATCTGCCAGAGAGTTATATCAATGAGTCCAAATTTGCTATTCACATTTTGAAGTGCAGCATTCACGAGCACTGAAGCAGGCACCTTTGAAACTCAGGGTTCTCAAGGTCCCTGAGAAGGGACTTAACAAGTTTCCTGTCACCACACGAGCTGCTGGTGCAGAGTGGGGTCCTCCAGCCACTCTGTGCTGCTCAGGGAACTGCACCAAGGCCTTAGAGTAAGCAACTGCTGAGAGTTCAAAGCCAGCCTTAGACTATTTGTTTTAAGAAAGCACTTATCAACTAGGAAATGAGAAGTAATAGATCCTGATACAGTGTTTCAAAGCTGCAGATGATCCTAGTAAAAAACTTCCATACATCTGCATTGTCCTTTTAGAAGTTCCTCCATGTACCAATGTTCACTTGGAAGAACTTTCATAGGTATAAATAAAGTGATTCTAGTAAGAAAAAATATATCCAAAAAACCCTGTCAACTCCTGTCTCAGCCAAGAGGTCATTTTAGTACTTTCACGCTGTTATTTTGGTCTAAGTTCACAAATTATTGGTCTCCACCTGTATTTGCCGTGTTTGTGTTTGGTTATTCGGTGACTATACAGATGTCGCTTAACCATCATGTCCTAAAAGTATGAAAGCATAAGGAGTTTTTTGAGAGAAAAGAGGCTCCTGAAATGTGGAATCTGCAACAGAGACAACATGTTAAAGTGGAAAATAGTAAGAAAATGACAAACGCGGCCCCAGGCCGAGGCTGCACCCGTCTGAGGGCTGTGCCTCGACAGCAGGAAGCAGAACCGGGTTGATGGACTACGTGAAAAGCACCCCGCCTGCGCCACCAGCGGCGAGCAAGAGGTAGGACGGGAATTGAGGAAATGAGAAAAAAGGGAATCGTCGTCTGAGAACCAGCGCCGACCCCTGATGTGGATTCAGAAAGCTGGGGTTCTGTTTGAGGACCTCAAGGAGAGGGATGAGAAACTGCTCCTGCCACACTGTCAGCCTGGAGGGCGGTGAAGCCGTGTCAAGCTGGCGAGTGCCAACATATAGGATTCCTTTTTACGCTCCAGGCTTTATCACTGACTCAGAGGGCTTTCGTATAGATGAAGCTGGTCTATTTTGGAAAACAGGTATCTAACAGCCAGTCTACCAGCAAGAGGGAAGACTTTGATGCAGCCATCCGCATTCTGTGCAGTGGAAAGGCGCATGAGGACTGCCGGTTTAGACACTCTTAGTGACTTTGGATGCATGAAAATCACAACTGACCGGAAAATACATTTCCTTCAACAAGAGGAACTTTTCTGTATATGCCTCATCTTATCATCCAGCCTACCATTAACCATGCTATTCGTTAACAGTTATCTCAGCAAGATATAAAGCAAAATAACTCACCCTCCATCTTTTTTATGATTCACTATTTTCCATACTGTAGTCTTTAAGTAGGAAAAGAAAACCAGGAGCATAATTATAGGAGAAGAAATGAACTGTTATCTGGATATACCTAAGAACACTTGGATTGATGCTTTGAACCAGTATTTATTGCCATGTGCCATTTTATGTATGGTGGATGCAGCAGTGAACAAAACGGAGAAGTCCCTGCTATCATGACGCTTATATTCCATATGGGGGGACAGACTACAGATGAGCAAAGAAAGAACAGAATGTCCAAGGCTGGAAAGTGCATGCTGCGAAGAACATCTGAGCAGCAATGGAAAAAGGTAGAGAACTACTCTCTATTTTACAAGGGTGGTTAGGAAAAACCTCTCAAATGAGGTGTCACCTGAAGGAAGTGAGAGAGGACAGGTTCCACTCCGTGTGGCTCCTTCAGAGAAGAGTGTTCTAGGCAGAGGGCCCGGCAAGAATGGGTGCCTGGAGAAGGGAACATGAGTTGGAAAGTCACAGAGGAGGCAGGTGGGTGTGGGGCAGAGGGGGCAGTGGCAGTAGTCGTGTGGCTGTGTTCAAGGGGTTCTCTCGGCCCCACCCCACCATACAGGGCCTTGGTTGGAATTTAGGCTGTTGTTATTAATAAGGTGGGAAGGCACTGGAGGGCTTCAAGCATGGGAGTCATCTGATCAGTTTTACTGGCTTAGCCAACACAATCCAATGCTGTGTTGAAACAGTTTGCAGTGAGCCAGGGTGGGGGCAGAGAGCCAGCGACAAAGCTATGACCATAGTCCAAGTGAGAGATGGTGGTTGCTCCAACTCGGGTGGTAACAGGGAGAAAATGAGAACTGGTCAGAATCTGGATACATTTTGAAGACAGATCTGCAGGATTTGCTGACAGATTGCATGTGGGTGTGAGAGAAAGAGGATAGGCCCAGATGACTGCAAGGTCTAGGCCTGAACAACTGGAAGGCTGGAAATGTCACTGGCTGGGACGGGGAAGGCAGTGGGGAGGGGTAGAGGTGCTCAGTTTTGAATGTAGGACATTTAAGATGCCTATTGTCCATCCAAGTGCAGAGTGGGCAGTTAGATACAGGAGTCTGGAGTTCAAGAGAGGTCCAAGATAAAGAGATGCACATTGAGGAGTTGTCAGAGACTAAGTGAGGTCAGCCAGGGAGAGAGAGACAGGGGAGGCCCGAGGTCTGAACCCTGGGTACACTGGCTGGGATGGAGTGTAACACAGCCATTAGAATATCATGTTGATGACTACTGAATTATTTGGACAGGTGGTTATGATATCGTGTTAAGCATCAGGTTACAAACTACTGTGCATATGATGATCTTGTTTTAGTGAAACTATTGTACATGCGCTGGAAGAATAGTGGAAGACCACTTGTCATGATACTGACGGTGATTTTCTCTTAGTGGTGGAACTATGCAAGATAGTTTCACTTTTATTCTTTTTACTTACATGCATATGTTTAACTTGCTATTGGTGGTGTTGATATTTATAATAGACAAAGGAAAAAGAAATGACATTATATTAAAAAGGGGGTTGCTACTGAAATCTTTTAGGCTATGCTTAAACAGAGGCATATGTTGTGTATACCTTTCATGTTATGTTTTTTAATTTGAGTTTATTTTGAATGGGCTTGTCCCAGGAGATGCCCAGCTTTCTGAAGAGATACACTATCTTTGAGCTCCTGCAGTCATTCCCATAGCCTGTCGGGTCAGGCTGCTCATTCTGATTCTCTGTGGCTTGGAGAAGGGCCACACTGTGACCTACACAGGCCTCACTGGCCATCATGGTCACGCATGCTCTTGGCTCTGGCTGGCTGGCATCAGTGGACGGGTAGCCACTCCCTGCCCGGCATGAAGCACGGGGGAGCCGTCTCTACCCTCCTAGGTCTCCCAAACACACTACTACAGTCGTCATGTAACTTCTGCACTCA
>VSMD01019194.1:0-69452 GCA_008750895.1 Mirza zaza
AGACAGAGTCTCACTTTGTTGCCCAGGCTAGAGTGAGTGCCATGGCATCAGCCTAGCTCACAGCAAGCTCAAACTCCTGGGCTCAAGCAATCCTGCTGCCTCAGCCTCCCGAGTAGCTGGGACTACAGGCATGTGCCACCATGCCCGGCTAATTTTTTCTATATATATTAGTTGGCCAATTAATTTCTTTCTATTTATAGTAGAGATGGGGTCTCGCTCTTGCTCAGGCTGGTTTTGAACTCCCGACCTCGAGCAATCCGCCCGCCTCGGCCTCCCAGAGTGTTAGGATTACAGACGTGAGCCACCGTGCCCAGCCATTGATAGACATTTTTAAAAGGACCTTAAATGGATATGCCAAACATGTGGCCGGGCATGGTAGCTCACTCCTGTGATCCCGGCACTTTAGGAGTTTGAAGTAGGAGGATCACTTGAGGTTAGGGTTTCAAGATCAGCTAGGTCAACATAGTAAGACGTAACTCTCCAAAAAAAAAAAAAAAATTGTATACCTGTGGTCCCAGCTACATGGGAGGCCAAAGCAGGAGGATCACTTGAGCCCAGGAGTTCAAGGCTAAAGTGAGCCGTAATCACACCACTGCACTCCAGCCCAGGCAACAGAGCAAGACTCTGTCTCAAGAAAAAAGAAACCCAACAATTAGGCATTAGTATTTTATGGATAGTTAAATTATAGATGGATTTTACCATATACCTTCAACAGAAGACACCATTATTCCATGTACCACCAAGTGAGGAAAAAACTTGCCAATTACCAATAAAATACCATAATATATGATGCATCCTGGGTAAGATTTTAAAATGGGAAATATTGTATTTTAATTGCCATAGTTTTTAGTATACAATGAAAATATAGTGCCTCCGTAATCAGGAACAACCATGATAAACATTTAAAATAAAAATCCCCAGGCATTCCTCAGCAGCACAACTGGCTGTACCTCCTGGTGTTGCAGGGTGGCGTGTGACCTTACGACACTAGCCCGTGTGCCCTCCCCACATGCTGCGGGGCACAGCCTCCAACACCACGTGTCCTCTGCTTCCCGCGCTGCCCGTCAGTGCTGCGGGGCTTCAGGTCGGTCTGGAGATGCGTGATCAGCAGTGCAAGCTGTGAAGCTCCACAGGAGTGGGGAGCTGAGGAGGAGGAAGAAATAGAATGTCGCTTGCTTCAGGAGCATTAGGAGCATTTATTTTTTTAATTTTTTGAGTCAGAGTCTCACTCTGTTGCCCAGGCTAGAGTGAGTGCCGTGACGTCAGCCTAGCTCACAGCAACCTCAGACTCCTGGGCTCAAGCAATCCTGCTGCCTCAGCCTCCCGAGTAGCTGGGACTACAGGCATGCGCCACCATGCCCAGCTCATTTTTTCTATATATATATTAGTTGGCCAATTAATTTCTTTCTATTTATAGTAGAGACAGGGTCTCGCTCTTGCTCAGGCTGGTTTCGAACTCCTGACCTCGAGCAATCCGCCTGCCTCGGCCTCTTTAGGAGCATTTGTTAAGCTCTTAATCTTGTTCAGGCCGCCTTTCTGTCCTTTAATACCTGGGGAGCGGGGGGGGGGGGGGTTGTCTTCTGTTCTCCCCCTTTTTCCTTTCTTAGCAGAGGAAGAAAGTGAGGCTTACTTAGTCAAGCGAGTTCTGTCTTTGCCCTGACCTTTGGCTGCAGCGCTTGAGTGGTTTTTATTTTTTGTCACTGTCGATTTGTGAAGGCCGTGGCAAGTACCCACGTTGCTTCTCACGCTGCTCACCCGACCCAACATACTGCGGTGGCCAGCGCCTGTCTCCTCCCTCAGGTCACTACTACGTGCCGCTTCTGAGAGCAGAAGACACTTCCTCTCCGGTCATCGGGGAGCTGTGGTCCTCAGACCAGGCGGCCCAGTCCTCTCCTGGGGGCCGCTGTGGAGGCAGCCCCAGAGACCCCGTGCTGACCCTGAGAGCCTTCGCAGGGCCCTTGAGTCCGTCCAAGGTGAGCTGCTGTGGAACCTTCTGGAACCAGCTCCTGGCTGGGCCACACTGTACTGGGTGTTCTAGCCTGTTGCTTTGTGCCTGGGCTTAGGAACCAGGTCCCATGGAACCTAAGGTCATCCTCTTCCAAAACCAGCTCCCGGTGAGCCTGTGGCAGGCTCCAGGGCATTTGCCAGACAAATGTGTTCCTGGCCGGTCACCTGCTCCTGGCACATGCTGAGAGGCCCACACTCCTCAGTGCAGTTCGGTTGCCTGGTCAGACCTCGGCTGTGCCTGGGTCATCCCCGTTCCTCCTGTCCGCGTCCGGGACCTCCTCACAGCCCCTCGCCAGTCTAGCGAGGCTGCCCCCATGACCAGGAAACTTCCAAGTGCAGGGTGAACTTCAGACCGCGTTTCTAAGGCCCCAGCTCCTGCCCACGTCCTCGCAAATGCTTGTCACTTCCCTCTCCCGGGGGCCCTTCCTGGTGCCCAGACCTCAGCCCCTTTGGGCTCCACTCGCATCCCTGATGTTCA
The DNA here is from genome assembly GCA_008750895.1 of Mirza zaza. Classification (NCBI taxonomy): domain Eukaryota; kingdom Metazoa; phylum Chordata; class Mammalia; order Primates; family Cheirogaleidae; genus Mirza; species Mirza zaza. The sequence goes on from VSMD01019194.1 coordinate 2,486, forward strand.
GATAAATCCTCGGTGGTGGTGTTGCTGGGTCAAAGGGTTATGTGCATTTCTATGCCAGTTTTACATTTGATAATTCTTTCTCCAACTGAAATATTTCATGCACTGACCTATGTAATCTTTTTTTTTTTTTTTTTTTTTTGAGACAGAGTCTCACTCTTGTTGCTCCGGCTAGAGTGCCATGCCGTCAGCCTAGCTCACAGCAACCTCAAACTCGTGGGCTCAAGCGATTCTCCTGCCTCAGCCTCTCAAGTAGCTGGGACTACAGGCATGCGTCACCATGCCCGGCTAATTTTTTCTATGTATTTTTAGTTGGCCAATTAATTTCTTTCTATTTTTAGTAGAGACGGGGTCTCGCTCTTGCTCAGGTTGGTCTCGAACTCCTAAGTTCAAACGATCCTCCTGCCTCGCCCTCCCAGAGTGCTGGGATTACAGGTGTGAGCCACCTTGCCCAGCCTTCTATGTAATCTTGTACTAAAAACTTTCTGAATAAGTTGTTATCTGCAACTATAAAAATGTCTCAGAAATGAGGGGGTATCAGGATTAGATCAGCTCCATAAAACATAAAACTCTAGTAAGAACGACTCAGAAAGATAAATGTTTATTTTTTCTCTTGTGATGGGAAGAATGTTGTATATGTGGTCAGGGGCAGTAGCTCCAAGACACCTGCTGTCCCCAGGGCGAGGCCTCGTGCTGAGGCCCTTCTGGTCCAGATCTGACTCTCACAACCCAGAGTGGGCCGCAGGAAAGAAGAAAGCCTCTCCCTGACAGAGCAGAAACCCCTCCCCTAGCTGCAAGTGCAGTCACTCTCAGCTACAAGACAGGTGGTCCCGGGGTTCTGTTAACAGGGGGGGTGGCAAGAAGGATATTGTGAGACAACCAGATTCTGCAGTGCTGGTGGTTCTTTAAGTCTCCCCAGGTGAGTTGCATCTCTTTTTCCCCCCTTTTTTAGAGATAGGGTCTTGTTCTGTCACCCAGGCTGGAGTGCAGTGGTGCAGTAATAGCTCACTGCAGCCTCAAACTCCTAGGCCCAAGCCATCCTACTGCTTCAGCTTCCTGAGTATCTAGGACTATAGGTGTGCACCACCACGCCCGGCTAACTTTTTATTTTTCTTAGAGACGAGGTCTTGCTATGTTGCTCAGGCTGGTCTCAAACTCCTGGCCTCAAGTGATCTGCCCACTGTGGCCTCCCAAAGTGCTGGGGTTACAGGCCTGAGCCAGAACACCCGCCCATGGCATCTCTTGATACACTTTTCTCTTCGTAGGCAGAAGATTTTCGCAGACTCTGGAAAACTCCACCTCGAGAGAAAGCAAGCCACTTTCACAGTATCAGGAAATCTGACCCGGAGAGAGGCTTTGAGAGAGTGGGAAGGTAGTTAAAGGGCCGTCGTGTGAAGTCATAAAGGCTGAGATGTGGAGCTGTGTGGTTATGTGCTGGTTGATGGCGGGAAATGTAGAGTAGGAGTTTCCAGGATCCGTTCACTCGAGCCTCTTCGAGGTCTGATTCCTTACAAACATTGCACGTGATGCAATGCTTGTTGCAGATTTAACCTAGAACAGTCCCTTCCCAGACCTCCGAGCAGTTCTGTAACATCTCTCTAAGGGACGTTACTATTCTGTGTAAGGCACTGTATGAATAAATGTTTCCTTGGGGAAAAAAAGAAAACCAGACATACCTCCTCTGTTTAAAACACAAGAGGCAGGTGTGGCTAGAAACCTGTAAATTTTTTTAAAAGTGCCTGAAAAAAAGGGCCATAACCACAAAGCTGAATTACGTTTTAATCAAATAAAGCTTCATGGGATTGTTTAGAGCCTTTTCTCAAAATATGTGCACAGTTTTAAGTTAACAACTTGAACCTGAAAAAGACCTAAATTTGGCCCAAACGGGAATCACATGAAGCTTCGTAGAACTGCTCTGTGAAAATGGAAAAGTGCGTCTGTCGGTGCAGTCCTGCTCTTTGACCTGTTACTGCTGAGGCGTGCTGGTGTGAGATATGTCCCACCCTGTTAGGAAGAGTACTGTTTTAGAAAATGCAAATTACTTCAGCCCCAAATTTAGGGTAAAATTTATAACCAAGATTGCAACCAAGATTATTCTGGCACTTAGAACATCAGTGGCTATTTTCTGTACAGTCAGTTCTCTGAGTATTTTTTCTGTTTTTTCACCTGGTTACTTGTGTTTTATTTCTTGCAGGGATCTAGCTCATGAGCTGGGGTATCCCTGGGTTGAATACTGGGAATTTCTGGGCTGTTTTGTTGATCTGTCTTCCCAGGAGGGCCTGCAAAGACTAGAAGAATATCTCACGCAGCAGGAAATGGGCAAAAACGCTCAACGAGAAACAGGAGGAAAGAAAGCCTGCTGCAGAGACGGGACCTCCACCTCTGGTATGGAGGAAGCACACATCTGGGGGTGTAGGTGTATGTGAAGGTCTGGTAAGGAGGAAGCACACGTCTGGGGGTGTAGGTGTATGTGAAGACTATGGCATCACTTTAGGCAGTATTGCTATTTCTGGTTTTGTTTACCTTACTCAGCGTGTTGAGTAAAGCTTCATCAAGTGCTATTTTACAAAACTTATAATAGCTGAACTCTACTGGCTGGGACTCTAATATCTTAGATCTGGCATATTTTCAGGGAAAGATCAGGAGGCCCTCATACCAGAACACTGGTGTGTGTTTATCAGAAATCAGGGTGCAAGAGTAAGAAAAAAGACAGAAATGCCTCAAAAGTGAAATGGGCAAAGGAGAAGAAATTATCCAAAGGAAATAAATGTGTATCTCACTAGTAATAAAAAAAATCCACCTTCAGAACACAGTGAGGTACCACTGTAAAATCTCAGACCAGTGAGGAGCCTTTGTTTCTACCTGCCCTTTTCCAAGGAGTAACGCAGTGATTTTCTATCTTGAAATCTGAAGAGGAGGTTTTGAATTTAATGTGTTGCTTGGGTCGTAGGAATTTGTAATGTGCTTGAGTGGGACAGACCGTTTGTGGTTGCTGCCGTTCATACCACTCACATTCTCCTCTGTCGTCCTCACAGGCAGCGGGAAGACCTGCAGCAATTCCATCTCTGTGGGGGCGTTTCTAGATGAAGATGACAGAAGCTTCGAAGAAATTAAAAATCTGCAAAATATAGCTCGAAACGCCAGCCAGCCCACAGTCAGTGCTTCTGCAAGCCCAGGTTGCAGCAGCCTCCCCGTGGAGCAGAAGGCGGACTTCATAGAAGCCTCAGAACCAGATAGCCCCCACGGCAGCATAAACGGGTTTTGCAGTCCTCTGAGTCACAAGACGCTGGGTGGGAAGAGGCCAGAGTCCCCCAGCGAGGAGGAAGCATTTCTATCACCTGTCTCTGGTTTGAGTGCTGAGTTTGATAAACTGAATTTGCAAAATCTAGGAAGTAGCTTTTGCAAGGCACCAAATAAAAATATGATGAAAACTAAAGATAAGGACATCCTGACTTCAAGAATGGACACAGTAGAAAGTGACTTGTTGGCACCTGCTGCTGCAGACGGACTCGGAAATAACCAAAGACCGACGGAAAGTGAAATGTCAGCTGGAATTGCTAAGATGTCCTTGGGTCCCAGCAGCCCCAGGCGGGAGACCCCGAGCGGGTGTGGTCCTCAGTCTCCCGCATCCGCCCCCACCCCAAGGGAAACCGTCCAGAGGCTCTTCCTTTTTGGGTAGGTGTGTGCTGCTGTGTGCACACATGTGGCGCTGTTTCTAGTTCCTTCTAAACCCTTTCTTTTCCCAGTTTTATATGACATTCGCTTTTGGTCCACATATCTGGTCTCCAGTGTGTGGCTTCCGAATGCCCCTTCAGGGACCTGTTCAGTTAGCTGGGGGTGATTCCAGCGTCTGCTGTTACCTGCTAGGGAAGTAAATGCTACCAGAATGATTGGGTCTATTTCAAGACTTTAGTTTGTTTTTGGAAGAAAAGCCATCTTGGGGATAGTCTCAGTATTGCAGGTGATGTAAGTCCCCAGCCATCTGGTGTAGAATACCCCCGAAGGTGGAAATATACAAAAACCGTTTTTGTTTGTTTTTTAGAGTAAGACAAGTTCTTGTTCTGTCTCCCTGGCTGGAGTACAGTGGTGTTGTCATAGCTGACTGCAACCTCAAACTCCTGGGCTCAAGCGATCCTCCTGCCTCAGCCTCCTGAGTATCTGGGGCTACAGGCATGCGCCACCATGCCCGGCTAATTTTTGTATGTTTTATAGAAACAGGGTCTTGATATGTTGCCCAGGCTGGTCTTGAACTCCTGGCCTCAAGTGATCTTCCTGCCTCGGCCTCCCAGAATGTTGGGATTACAGGCGTGAGCCACTGTGCCCAGCACCTAAACCATATTTTAATAGCAGGGGTGGATCTTGCTACTGTAGGAGACCTAAGCTGGCGTTCTGGAGGTGTCTTTTCTCTGCCCCCTCCTGCACTCTGTGCACAGGACAGTGCGTCCTCATCCACCTTCTGCACACGGCCCGAGCACCCCTGCAGCAGACGCCCTGAGATCGTTCATGTGCGCAGGCCGGATAGATTCTTGCACATCATTTTGTTTGTACTGGGGTTCTTGAGTTAAAATTGCAGCGATACTTTGGAAGTCTTTTTTTGGTGTTTGTTACCAAAGTGTTTCTGCTTTTTCTTTTTTGAGACAGAGTTTCACATTGTTGCCCGGGCTAGAGTGAGTGCCGTGGCGTCAGCCTAGCTCACAGCAACCTCAAACTCCTGGGCTCAAGCGATCCTTATGCCTCAGCCTCCCAAGTAGCTGGGACTACAGGCATGTGCCACCATGCCTGTAATATTTTTTCTATATATATTAGTTGGCCAATTAATATCTTTCTATTTATAGTAGAGACGGGGGTCTCACCCTTGCTCACGCTGGTTTCAAACTCCTGACCTTGAACAATCCGCCCGCCTCAGCCACCGGGCTCCCAAAGTGCTAGGATCACAGGCGTGAGCCACCGCACCTAGCCTATTTCTGCTTTTTCTTGAATCTCTTTTATTCTGCTTTCTAGAGAGGAGCCATCAAAACTAGATCGAGATGTGTTGGCAGCTATTGAACGTGTAGACATTGACCCTCGTCACTACCCGGCCGTCCACAGGTGGAAGAACGCCGTCCTGTGCTACTCACCTGCAGACAGGCAGAGGTAACAGCGGGGCCCCAGAGAACCGTCTGGCTGTTACAGGGCGGCTGCTGGAAGGAGCATCGGGAATGGTCACGTGAACGCGTTAGTGGCTCTTCCTTGACACTGGCAGTCCCGTAGGCAGGCTCACACGAGCAGCTCCCTTGCTGGGGGCTCTGCACACCCAGGACAGAGCTCCAGCCAGGCGGGAAAGCAGCCTGGATCTGCTGAGAAACTGAGGCTACAGGGCTGGAAGCAGCCAGGGCGTACAATGTCCCGGTGCCCGTGGTTCTGAGTTCAGAAGTGCCTCTTCCCTGCCGGGGCTCGGGTGCCCAGGTCCTGCCTCTGTCCTCCCTGACTGCATGTCTTGCCTGTCCGTGCTAACAGCCCTTCCTTGGTTTCCCTAGCTGGCCGAGCCCCGCGCTGAAAGGAAAGTTCAAGTCTCAGTGGCCGGATGTCGGGGGCCCTCACAGCTGCAGTCCGGGGAGAAGCGGTCCTGCCGGAAGCAGCCCTGGGAAACCCGGCCACGCCCCCTGCTTCCCCGGCCTGGGCAGCCCCGGGCGCCGCAGCCCTGCACATGGGAGCCACCTCCGCAGGGCCACGCGCCTGGCCGAGCTTGCTGCCCTGTAGGGTCGGTACTCGCTGCTGGGCTCCTGCTTTACTCTTCATTTTTACAGAAAGGGTAATACATTTATTGGTAAAATTTCACAAAGATTATATTCTGATTAACTTATTAATCTTCACTTTGAGAGTGTAAGAATTTTAGAAAATACAAGTGTTCTATGTAAGATTTAGATTTCTGGTATGTTGGAAGAAGTTAATGAAAGCAAACTCAGATACAAATTTTCTGAAAAATGTCGATGTAGGAGCGATACAGACCTCTCAGGTAGCAGTTCCTGGGTCTGGGACGTAGAGGAGGGGTGCCAAGGCCATTGCTGACGGGTCGTGTGCTCGCCAGACCACCTGAGCAGATGCTCCAGACTCGGGAGGGGGCAACTGAGCCGTCAGCACTGGCGTCCCTGCAAAGGTCAGTCGTGGGTCATCTCGCCTTTTCCTGGGGGCACCTCCTAGACTGTCCGGTCCACCATGATGCCAAAACCCTCTAGGTTTGCCGGTTAACCCTTGTGGTTTAGACGGAGGAAGGAGGTAGATGGCAGGGCAGCAGTGAACCTGGAGTATAATCTGGGTCATTAAAAACATTCAAATTATTGACCAGAAGATAAAAATAGCTTTTCTCTTAGGAAAAGTCTAGCCATTGGGAGTTTCGCAAATAGTCCCACAAAACTCACCAGCAATAATGAAAAGGTGTTTTATTTTTCACCAGCACTTGAGCTTTCAGTCTACTTTATTTAGTTGCCAATGTAGTGATAATAAAATAATCTATAAATAGTTTCCTAGTTTTGAAATTTATTCTTAGGATTTTTGCTAAGCATAAATGATTATATGGCCAACCATGGCAGATGTGTCCTTTATTTTAGAATTCATTCCAGTTGGGGTTTCCTTTATAAAAGCGTATTGCTTTACAGTGCAGAAACCACAAGTTTGAGTCCTGTTTCGGTTCCCTGTAACGCTTGTTGCAACCTTGACCCTCGGCCCTGGCCTGGGGAGGGTCTGCGGGGTGTGTGGGGAGCAGGGGACAGAGCGCAGCACCGTGTGCCCGGCACTCCCAGGAAGAGCTCACCTGGTTGAAGGCTGATTTCTTCCTGGGTGTCACAAACAACTGCTCACACACAAGCAGTATTTTGTGAGCATTTCCAGTGTTTAATCCAAAAGGAAAAACTGCCAATGTTTTTGCTAACTTCAGTGCCTTTTGTAAATCATTTTTAATTTTCCTGAACTTGCTTTTTGAGAATATACAGTGATACTATGTAGGTGTAAGATTGTTTTTTGTTTGTAAAAATTCTGGACTGCAATGTGTATTAAGAAAAAAAAAAAAAGCTTATTTCAGCCAAGCACGGTGGTGCGTGCCTGTAGTCCTAGCTACTTGGGAGGCTGTGGCAGGAGGATCGCTTGAGCCCAGGAGTTTAGGTCCAGCCTGGGCAACATAGCAAGACCCCCAACTCCTAAAAAGAAAAAAAAAAAAAGTGTATTTCTTTCAAGTGATGAGAGACAGGTCAGGAAAATTGAAATCAAGATTTAAATTTTACAATTCAGAAGTCTGTTACACAGGGTGTTTTTCATTTGTTGTGTTGCAGATAAGATCTAGGTACAAGACAAATGACATTCTATTCTAAAAAGCAACAGAATTTTAAAAAGGCATCTTTGTTCTCAAAAGAAATCAGAATGTGGATATTATATTCACAGTGATGATCTGTTTTCTCTAGAATCTTACCACATTGTCCTGTATATTATTGTAAATATTCAAATCGAAATTAAAATGGTGTTTCTGCCCTCGTTTTACAGACTGCTGCTCCTGTTTCCCAAGTTTCGCTTGTGACTGTTTCTCCTCTGTCTGTCCGAGGTGGCCAGTCCCAGCGAACACACAGTCACTTCTGAGCCTCAGAAAGCTCTCTCACCTGTGCCTGTCACAGTGGCCTTTTTAGTAAAATCTAAAGCAGCATTTTGGTGAAATGGCACATTAATCCAAGCACTCAGATTTATTTTCTGTTTTTGTCCCTTTCCTAGCATGGTTATGAAAAACTCTCTGGCTTCATTTCAGTGAGCGCAAATTTTGTAGCTGCACTTGGCATGGGAACCTTTGTTGTGAGTCAGCAGTTAGCGAGTGGGTCTTCGGTTTGCAAGAGGTGTTGCCCGAACCCCAGGTGGGTAGGCTGCCGAGGGGCGCTGAGCCTGCTGTTCGTTCCTGGGGAGAAGCAAGCTAGGTCCTCGTGAGTAATGTTTGGATGTTTCCAGAAACTTCCACAGCTTTCAGAGGGAATGACCGCGGAGCCCTTGTTGGGGCCGGCGTCAGCACTGTCTTCCTGAGCCAGGCATTGCCTACTGGGCTGTGGAAGGCACATGCTTTTGCTTGCCTCATGTCAAAATCCCGTAAGTGTCTTCTACCTTACAGATTGCACTTGGTTTTGTTCCTTTCTCAGCTGTCTCAGAAGAAAATACTCTGGCACACACAGCAACACAGTTGTCGCCAGGAGCCAGCTGTCGTCCCGTGGCATGCCACACCCACTGGTGGCACTCAGGTTCTGGGTGCAGTTTGCATCAGATGTAGGGTGGTGTTGCCGATCTTTGGGAAGTCTTCAAGCATCTGTCCCCAGCGTGGGCTCACCCCTGTCCAGGCATCCACAGTGTGCCTAGACCCCGAAGCCTGGCATCTGGTCAGTGCCTCACACCCTCCTCCCTCCAGAGGGTGTCTGCCCGTCCAGATGTTCAACTGTCCAGGCACCTCCTGAGCTAGAAACTGCCCTCACTCTGCCAATGCCAGGTCTTCCCAGACATAGTGGCTCCATATCTGGCTGGAAAAAGCCATTTAACCCTTTGCACTCGCTTGCTTTTTTCTCGATTCCTTTATTCTACTCGGGATTTAATTTTTTAAATACCCCAGATTTTACAAAGTGCAACAGTAGAATAAAAAACTGGAGTTTCGGGCCGGCCGCGGTGGCTCATGCCTGTAATCCTAGCACTCTGGGAGGCCGAGGCGGGCGGATTGCTCGAGGTCAGGAGTTCGAACCCAGCCTGAGCGAGACCCCATCTCTACTATAAATAGAAAGAAATTAATTGGCCAACTAATACATATAGAAAAAAAATTAGCCGGGCATGGTGGCGCATGCGCAGCCACTCGGGAGGCTGAGGCAGGAGGATCGCTTGAGCCCAGGAGTTTGAGGTTGCTGTGAGATAGCCTGATGCCACAGCACTCACTCTAGCCTGGGCAACAAAGTGAGACTCTGTCTCAAAAAAAAAAAGTTTCTTTTCATACAAACTTCTATAATTTTTGCTAACTGTGTTGAGTCACACTCAACATCCAAGTGCAAAAGGTTAAGGAAAAGCCACTTAGAACAGCACATGTTTCACAGTGAATAGTGGAAAACAAAGTTTGCTGGCAATTTATATTAGAATTTATATTTAATACTAAAATTAAAAGTTCAAGAAAATATAGGTTATAATTGCTATGTGCTCTTAGGACAGATCAAACACTGAGTTTTTGCATAACTTTTCAAAGTCTAAAAGCCCAATTTTACATCCTTAACTTCAAATTTAACTCGGGCAGCACAGTCCTAAGAGTATCCTTTTGGGGTTTTTGCAGAAGCGCTTGAAGACTGCTGGGTCACTGGTTTCTTGTGACCCGTGGATTAAAAAACACTGTTCTCGTGAGGTCTCCCTCCAGCCCCTCCCTTGGACTGGTCGGTGTGTCCAGGTCATCCCTTGACAGGTATTGTCTCCAGCTCGAGTTGGATTCACACAAAATCCTGCAGCTGCGACGTGGAGAGACGAGCGGGAACATGGGGTGGGGATGGGGGCCTGCTAACTTGCGGTTGTTTCACGTTAGGAAATAATCACTGGGCTGCGCTGCCTGGGTGCCCAGGAGCGTGGCGTGGCTCCCAGCCCAGGGTCCCAACTCAGAGCTGAGGCTTTTCCTACAGTGCTGCCCTCATTTGCTGAGGTCCAGTGTCAGGGGCTTTGACGTGCAGGGACTGGACCGCCCTTCACTGCCCTGGGAGGCCACGGCTGTGACCTGGGGCAGCCTTCCCATCTGAGGTCAAAAGTGAGCGTGTGCTGGCTACCTGTCTGTTTTTGAAGTTGGCACAGTCTCTGGCTTATAAAAACTAGTTCTAGAAAACGGTGCACGGTTGCTGTGGCTGTTAATAGGCTTGCTGTCCTGGTCAAGGACACGGAGAGGTCCCAGGCCACTGGCGGGAAGTCCTCTGAGCAGGACAGCCAGGCAGACATAAGAGCTTTCTGGTAACACCACTCCTGTTTGTCAGACTGCACGGGTTTCCCGTTTTCTTTAATGACAGTCACAATTAGTACTTTTTAAAAACCAATAAAATTTTATTGTGTATCCATTTCCAAAGTAGACAGAGAAATAGATCAAATATCCCAGTTAGTTCCACTGATTGCAGAAAATGTTCATGACCACTTCATAGAAATTGTACTGTTTTTCCTAAATTAACAATATTTCGAATAGATACATCATGTCTGAATATTTTAATCCATGAGCATTAAAGATTAACTAGAGGCAAACTGAGATTGAGCTATGAGTCTGGGATGGTTTGTTGAAATGGGACACCCCCCCACCCCCCAGACTGTCACCAGCTGCACCTCCCCTGAGACCAACAGAGGTCGAGGTCACGTCACCTCCACAGTCTGTTTCATCCCTCACCTGTCCGAGTCCACCTGTGCAGCTGGCAAGTCCTCGTGCCCCGGAAGTCCCAGTAAAGTAGCTGATCAGACCCCACAGTGTCGGGATCTGTAACTTTGGAGTGAGGAATTGGTTTTCAAAGCAAGAACCCAGATAAGGAAAATCTTTAATTGACAAATACCTAAGTGACAAAGGGTTTTAAGAAACAAAAGAATGTGTGAAGTAAAATGAGTTGTGAGCAGACCCTTGTGCCTGACAGGTTCCTGGCGGGGGCCCAGGGCTGTCCAGAGCAAGGCCTGGGTCAGTCCCAAACAGCCTGCCTCCTGTCTGAGGCTCCACCTCACCCCCAGAGTCATCCTGCCGCCCCCCTCCCCAAGTCATCCTGGCAGGTCACAGGAAGGTAGAAAACCATGCAAAGAAGTCAGGCTGTCTCATCCAAATTTTTCCCTTTGCAGCCTGGGCCAGGAATAAGTACCCAAATGCAGCATTTTAGGTATTTCCGCTTTCCTGCCGGCCTCTTCCTCAGAAACAGCACGTAACTGCAACGCAGCCTGTGCGGGGAAGACGGAAGGAAGCCCCGGCCAGAGCCAGGTCTTGAGCTGAGGAGGAGGGTGCAGCTGGGCGGACGGACCTCAGGACCGAGTGATCTTGTCGGGGGGCATGAACCCTGTGTCACCAAGGGCCCTGAGCGCCACGCGGCCATTGGGTCGGATCACCAGGTGGGTGATGCTGCCGTTGTTGAGGGAGAGGCGGAGCCAGCCTTCGGGAGGAAACTGCAGCGCTCTGGGAGGAGAGAGAGAGCGAGCACGCTGAAGCAAGGGGGCTCTGTCCCTTAACGGTGGGCAGTGGGCTCCACCCTGCTCTCAGACAGGGCTGGGTTCCCGCCAGGGGGTTATCAGAGGAAAGGGCTGCCCAGATAAGGGACCCGCCCCGCTTTGGGACTGGCCCCAACTCAAGATCTGCATGAGTCAGAAACATGTTGTTTCTCACAAGCGGATGCAGCTTAACTCCTGCTTCCCTGTGCGAGGCGGGAGGGCCGGCGAACGCACAACAGACCCCTTCCTGGAAACTCGCGTGGTAGCAGCTGCCAGGAACACACAGAGCAGTGACCCGTGGCCCATATGCTCTTAGCGGCGCCTTTTAGGCACAGTTAGTAGTTGCAGAGCAGCTCAGTGCTACTCCTGCCTCCCCTGTCCCTGGCCGCCCCCCGCTGTCTTCCCAGCGGGGCGCACTCCTGAGCAGAGCAGCACAGAGGACTGTCATGTGCCAGCTGCTGACTGACGGGCTTTCCTCGACACGCCTTACCTGGCACAGGTGAGCTGTGCTCTCAAGTTCCCGATTACTAATGGTACGCTGTCAGCACTGGTGTCACCTAGTGACCATCAGGGAACACGTAGTAACACGCTAATGTAGGCGCGGGAGTCACCCACATGGCTCGTTCACGGGCACACAAAGAAGCGACTGGGACGGTTCAGGGCAGTACTGCAGCCCTGAGACCATGTCCCCCTCCCACCAGCAGCTTGAGAGTCCGGCCCCCACGTCCGAGTTTCTGGGGGCCGCTGCCCTCTGGACCACAGCGCTCCCCACTACCCGACCGTCCTGCCAGGACCAGGGCCGACTGACTCCTGAGGGGAAGTCACCATCACAGCCCTGGGGACAGGCCCCGGGACACGCAGAGACCCAGGTCCGGGCTCCAGACAGCATCACCGCCAGGTCAGTTGTGCTGTCCTGCCACTGCCACCGTGTCCTCACGAGAAGGGAAAACCCTCCACTACCGAAGCCCAAACACTGTCTGTTGGACCCACAGGAGACAAATCTGGCATTTAGTGAGATTTGGTCAATCCTTTTGCCTGTTTCAAACTCACAAGCATGTAACTGGCCTCACCACCCAGGGGCCTCTGTGATGAGGCAGACTCTAGGGCCGTGGCAGGGAAAACACAACCTGAGCCTGGAACATTCTGTGGCGCCAGAGAGCGGGAGCCCCTTGAAGGAGCAGCCTGCGCCCACACACGGGATGAGTGCGCCTGCAGAAGGACTCAGTGCGCAAGCAGAGTCAGGATCCGGGACACGCAGGGCCACCGTGAGACAAAACACCAGAGCAACGGCCTGCCCGCAGGACCTCGACAGGCGAGTCTGAGACAGGATGTCTGCAGTCTCTTGAGAAGTGTATCAGTTACAAAGGGGACAGCGACCAGGTCAAGTATGACAAGTCCCGCACACACCACCTTACCCAGGTCACCACGGTGACCCGCCTCAACTGTCGGGGACCTCAACTGTCTGTGCTGTTCTTCCCAAAAACACACGATCGTGAGAAACCCAAATGACTGACCTGCCTGGGACTCGTCAAGAGTGTTCTGGTCACGAGAGACGAGACTGAGGACCCTCATGGCTGGTGGAGCCCAAGGACCGCGACCACCAGGCACCACCCCCAAGGCTGCCGGTGGGTTCCCAAGTGTCCGCCTCGGGGAAGCCAGGCGGAGGGTACCCGCCGATTCTGTCCCGTTCTTGCTACTTCCCTCTGCGTCTAAGGTGGCTTCATGCCGAGCGCAGCCTGGCCAGCCCCTACCTGCACACGATGTAGCGGATGACGTTGGCATGGCATATGAAGATCTCATAGCTGTCTTCCTCCTGCTTGGCATCCGCACGGTGGATGTAGTTCCGGAAGGCGGCCTCAATCCGGGCTCCGTCTTCGTAATACTGCTGGGGGCAGAGTGAGGAGGCGTCGGTGCGCGAGCACACGGGCCACGCCACTGTCCAGGCAGCAGCCAGGCACACGGCTGAGGGGTGGGGGCCGCGCCGGGAGGTGTTCTTACCACAGCCTCCGGCTTCCAGTGGGACACAGGCGGGTCCGGCTCGATGGGGGCGCCCTCCCGCAGCAGGTCCGTGCTGACCTTGCAGACGCCTGGGGACAAGCACAGGGACGCGGGCGCTGCCGTCACTGCAGCTGGCGTCTCCGCCAGGGAGCTGCTCTGTGGCCTGCGCTGCGGCTTCACGGTCGGCCCTGCACGGAGCACTCACCTGGCAGGTGTCTGCCGATGATGTCGGTGGTCTCCACTGCACGGGTCATGGAGGAGTGGACAATCCTGTTGAACTTGAGCCCCAAGCTCGCGAGTCGGAGCCCAGTCAGTTCGGCCTGCTCACGACCTTGAAGGCGAAACGCACCTTAGAACTGTGTGCGCCTGGGCCCTCCTCTACTGCACAGGGAGTGGAGCCCGATTAGGCGCCAGGCAGCACCCAGGGTCCCTGCCCTCATGGGGCTCCGGCCTGCCTGGGGGCCCAGGTACCCAGGTAGCAAAAGCACAAGCTAATCCAGCTGTTTTCAACTCCCACATCTGATTCCACTCACAACAACAATGACCAGACCTGACGACTGTCGGAGTTTGGGTGGGCCCCGTTCCCCACTCGGGGACTGTGACCCACGGGCAACGTGAGATCACAGGTGTCAATTCGTAAAAACTGAACATCTCAGTGTTGCCAGGTTGAGACTGGACACAGGTACAAATGCGTTTTCTCACATGTGTTTTAGCATCTGGTTGAAAACGCCCTCAGGAAGTCAGTTTCCATTTGGTGTGGTGACATCTGCTACCTACTTCACTTTCCACCTGTGCACAGGAGCCAGAGCAGCTCTGCAGGGGAGGGGCAGTGTCTGCTGGAGCACAGGCCCTCTGACCAAATATGTGCACGAATGGGCAAGATCCCATCCAAACTGAGATCTTTAAACATTTAAACTGTACCTCAGACCACCCTGCATTTTCTTCTCTAGGAATTGCACCTACAGACCCGCGCACGGGCATAGAGACATTCCTGGCAGCACGTCACAGCCCCAAGAAACCAGCAACCGCAGGTCTGCTGCGGACAGCGGGACTTTCTGTTGCTGTCTTGTCTGTTCAGCAGAACCTCACGATGTAGGGGCCCAGCAGATCTGCAAGTGCTAAAGGGAAGGATCTTTAGCAGTAAACTAAGTCAAGAAAAACGCAGCGCACAGGGTGTGCTGCCTTCAGACACCCCAGAGGGAGGACAAAGCCCCTGCTAGAATGCGCACTGCACTGGATCTCTTGCAAGCAAGGCCAGTCACAATGGTTTTTACCAGTGGAGGGCATTTTTAACAGCCTGTCTCCTGTCCAAGTTCAGCTGACAGTCACTGACAATGACAACGACTCTGACCCAGTTCAAGGAGGCCCGTGCCTCGTGCACTTGTGAGAAAGATGACCGAGGGGAATCGAGCCCCAGTCACATACCCAGCGGCGTCAGGGTGCGGTCCTTTTCCAGGGAGCCGTCCACGTGGTACTGGGAGTGCCTGATGAGGAAGATGTGCCGCGTGGCCTTGGCCTTGTAGTGGTCAAGCCTGGAAGCCAGTTCTTCTTCTCCCGATTCCACGTTCCTTTTCCGCAGGTTGATCATCGACAGTGGTTCTCGCCTAATGTTGAAACACAAGATGGTATGTCCTTGTGACCTCTGTTCCCAGGCCACCTTTAAGTATTTCTGATAAGACGGCATTTCCAAATGGTCAGACTGACTGGGAAGAGCTCGGGGGAGAGGCAGGGCCCTCGGTCTGGCCCTGGAGACCAGCCTCTCAGAGCACATTCCACTCTGGATCCCGAAAGCTCCAGGCCTGTTTTGGGTGAACAACACAGACAGGAGAACAAAACAGACAAGTGAAGCCCTGTGCAACTGAAGTTCCAGTGAGGAGTGGCAGACAATCAGCAGACAACCCAGAGCACAATCAAGCACATGGGGAACAAAACCAGGTAACAGGACAGAGCGGTGGTGGGAGGGAAGTGTCGACAGGATGGCCAGAACCGTCTCACCGACAGTGACTTTTCAGCAGACCCTAGAACCACATTGCCCAGCAGTAGCCACTAGCTATGTGGCTGTTCAAATTCAAAATAATTAAAACTGAATAAAATTAGAGCTCCATTTCCTCAGTCACACTAAGCACATTTAAATGCTCACTTGGGGTAGTGGCTACTGCATTGGACATCAAGAAAGAAAGATTCTTGTTATCACAGAGTCCTGTTCCAGAGCTGCCGGGACATGAAGGCACCCATCAGGTCAGGAGAGGCCAGGTCAGTTCCTGGTACCTCACAGAGCTGAAGCTAATAATTTAAATGTGGCAGAGAATGGGAACAGCACAAGTTGAACCTGCCAGAATTTGCTCAGCAGAGACAATGGTGGAAGAGGAGGTTTTGGAAAGGCGTAATGGTGTCTTCAAGGGTGATTTGGGCCGTGCTAACCTGGGGTGCCTGTTGTACTGCACTGGCATGTCTGGAGGGGCCAGAGAAAACACTTGGGAGCTACAGGAACAGAGGCAGGTATCCATGGACTACCTGAAGTCCCAGAAAAGGCTGGAGGTTTAACCAGATGAGGCTCTAGAATTTTCTGGCACGAACCTATGGCATACAAGAGGAAAAGTGCTCCCTTTCTGGCACCTTCCTGCCATGGCTCATGCCTTCTGTCTGCCATGAGTCCTTCCTCACCCAACAAGGCTCAATCCTCTTCTCCCAATGTCCCCCATTCGTAAATCTAGACATGACAAGCAAACACAGAACGTGGGGCTTAAATCAGATGACGCTGGATTCAACTGTTGGTTCTACTTCAAGCAAGTTCTTTAACCTCAGAGTGAATCTGGTTCCTTAAAAAGGCCTAAGAAACTCAGAATGTGCTGATTTTTAAAAAAGAGAATATGGCTCCAACCTATCAAGACAAAAAACATCAAACAATACCAATTGAGGGACCAGCTACAAAATACCTGACCGAGACTCCTCAAAACAGTCACGATCATCAAAACAAGGAAAGTCTTAGAAACTGCCACGACCAAAAGGAGCCTAAGGAGACATGAAGACTAATTGTCACGTGGGATCCTGGAACAAAGGACATGAAGTAAAAACCAATTTTAAAAAAATCCCAATGGAGCATGAACTTTAGTTAATATCAATATCGGTTCATTAATTGTGACAAACACACCATACCTGGTGTAAGATGTTCATAATAAATTAGGTGTAGCATATAAAGGGACTATTTTCTTTGCAATTTTTCTGTAAACTGAAGTTGTATTTTTTAACCTTCAGTTTAAAAACATAATAACCTATGAAACTCCCAGTAGAACTATGGTAACAAGTATTATTAATAGTCTCTGCCCTTTTCTCACGCTATCAAGTGCAGTAAGGACCGTCCCACAAAGACCGCTTCCCACCTCCGGAACCGCCCTATCCAATAGAAACGGAATGCCAGCAACAGACGCAATTTTAAACGTTCTGTCTAGTAGCAACATTAAAAAAGAGAAACGGGTGAAATTTCAACATCACACTTTATTTAATCCAATATGCCGAATGTGCTCAACAGATAACGAATACCGAAAACCTGCACTGCTTTTTCGTTTTAAGTTAACGTGAAATGAGACTGAGGCTACTCTTCCGCATTCGCGCGCGCCATATGCAAACGTTCAGTCACCACCTGTGGCCGCCGCGCGACCCGGGACGCGAGTTTCCAGCCCGGCCCCGCCGCCCCGCCCGGCCGCCCCGCCGAGCCCCCGCCCCGGGGAGCCGAGACCCGAGAGCGCGCCCGGGGCAGAGGCGCACCTGTCCCAGTTGGGGTCCCAGACGCCGGGCCCCGGCCGCGCGCCCCCCGCCCACGCCGGCGGCTCGGCCGCGCGCGGCTCCGCGTCCCCGCCCGCGCGCGGCTTCCCCACCGCCACGGCCGAGAAGAGCACGGCGGCCGAGCCCCCGGCCAGCCCGCAGGCCGCCAGCTGCAGCACCTGCCGGAACGCCATGCCGCCCGCTCCGCGCCGGCCCGCGCAGGCGCTCTCGGCCCGGACGGCGCGCCGCGAGGGACAAGGTGGGAGCCGCTTCCGGCGGGCCGGCGGAAGTCCCGCCTCCGGGCCGCTCGGAGCTCCCGGGACACACCTTCTGGGGAGGAGGCGGAGCTGGCCTCTGCTCGCGGGGTCCCTGAGGGGTCGTGGCTCGTCTTCACCTGAGGCCGTCCCGTCCGTTCCGGCCGTCCGTTCCTGCCAGCCCTGGGCGCTCCCGCTGCTTCCCGCCGCGCACAGGTGGGGCCGGCGTCCGGGCGGGGCGGCGGCGGGAGCGAGGGCGGACGCCGGGGGCGGCGAGGCGCAGAGCTGCGCGGTCGCGGGCGGCGGGGTGCGGCCTGGGGAGCCCGGCCGACGGCCCGAGGCGGGGAGGAGGTGGCGGCAGCTCGGAAATGCAGCGGAAGGACTGACAGGGTCTCACAGATAAGAACTTGGGACTTCAGGTGAACTGCAAAACCTCTACAAGGTTTTTGTCTTTTAAAAAAAATGTTATTGTGGTAGAGCACTTAAAGTTTACCATCTTTTTTCTGTTCTTTTCTTTTTTTTGAGACAGAGTCTCACTCTGTTGCCCGGGCTAGAGTGCCGTGGCGTCAGTCTCGCTCACAGCAACCTCAAACTCCTGGGATCAAGCGATCCTTCTGTCTCAGCCTCCCGAGTAGCTGGGACTACAGGCATGCGCCACCATGCCCGGCTCATTTTTTCTATATATATTTTAGTTGGCCAATTAATCTCTTTCTATTTTTAGTAGAGACGGGGTCTCGCTCTTGCTCAGGCTAGTCTCGAACTCCTGAGCTCGAGCGATCCTCCCGCCTCGGCCTCCCACAGTGGGAGGCAAAGTTTACCATCTTAACCATTTCTAAGCGTGCAGTCTATTCGCAGTAGGTACCTTGACGTTGTCCTGCAACCGTCACCACCGTGTATCTTCAGAACCTTTTTTTCTTCCCAGACTGAAATTCTGACTGCATTAAACAGTAACTCCCTATTCCCCTCTGCCTGGCCCACAATTCTACTTATATTAGTTCAGCCATTCTAGGTACTTTGTATAAGTGAAATCATACAGTATTTGTGCATTCGTGACTGGTTTATTTCACTTAGCATAATAATGTTCTCAAAGTTCCATGTTATAGCAGGTGTCAGAATTTCCTCTTAAGGTGAATAATATTGCATTGTATGGATAGATGGCATTTTGTTTATCCATTCACCTGTTGTTGGACACTTGGGTTATTTCCACCTTCTGGCTATTGTGACTAAAGCTGCTGTAAACATAGGTGTACAAAGACCTCTTTGAGACCCTGCCTTAAGTTCTTTGGGTCTGTACCCAGAAGTAAGATTACTGGACTACATCTGCACAGTTTTAAGTTGGAAAGTGGCATGATATAATTTGCATTTTTACAAAATCACTTTGAAGAATCAATCTTTTCCACAGAAATACTGCCATGTTCACAGCAACATCAGTCTGCATAGCCAAAGGTTGGAAATAACCCAAATGGCTATTGAAAGATGAGTGGATAAACAAAACGTGGTCTATACACAGTATTCAGTCTTTTTAAAAAGATGTAACCCCAGCTACTTGGGAGGCTGAGGCAGGAGGATCACTTAAGCCCAGGAGTTGGAGGCTGCAGTGAGCTATGATTGGACCACCCCACTTTAACCTGGGCGACAGTGAAACCCTGTCTCTAAAAAAGTAAGTAAAAAATGGAAGGAAATTCTGACACATGCTACAACATGCATGAACCTCAAGGATGTTGTCTTAGTCCATTTGTGTTGATTTTTTTTTTTGAGACAGAGTCTCGCTTTGTTGCCCCGGCTAGAGTGAGTGCCATGGTGTCAGCCTAGCTCACAGCAATCTCAAACTCCTGGGCTCAAGCAATCCTCCTGCCTCAGCCTCCCAAGTAGCTGGGACTACAGGCATGCACCACCATGCTCGGCTAATTTTTTCTATATATATTTGTTGGCCAATTAATTTCTGTCTATTTATAGTAGAGATGGGGGTCTCGCTCTTGCTCAGGCTGGTTTCGAACTCCTGACCTTGAGCAATCCACCCACCTTGGCCTCCCAGAGTGCTAGGGTAACAGGCGTGAGCCACCGCGCCTGGCCCATTTGTGTTGTTATAACAAGATCTCGCAAACTGGGTTATTTATAAACAATAGAACTTTATTTCTCACAGTTCTGGCAGCTAGAAGTCCAAGATCAATGTGCCAGCAGGGAGAGGGCCCCCTTTCTCCTTCTAAGAAGGCACCTGGTTACTGCACCCTCCAGAGAGGAGGCCCGCTGCGTCCTCACATGCAGGGCGGCTTGGGAAGACAGGAGGGTGCGCCCCAAAGCTTTGTTTATGGGGGCATCAATCCATTCATAAGGGTGGTCCCGGTGACTCAATCATTTCCCCAAAGGCCCCACCTCTTAATACCCCCAGAATGGGGATTAAATTTTAACATCAATTTTGGAGGGGATACCACATTCAAACCATAGAATATACCATTCTAAGTACAATAGCCATAAAAGAACAAATACTGTATGATTCCATTCATTCGAGGCACCGAGAGTCAAGTTTACAGAGACGAAGTAGAATGGAGGTTATGAGGGGCAGGGGAGGCGGAAGGGGGCA
The DNA here is from genome assembly GCA_008750895.1 of Mirza zaza. NCBI lineage: Eukaryota > Metazoa > Chordata > Mammalia > Primates > Cheirogaleidae > Mirza > Mirza zaza. Next base: position 22,256 of record VSMD01019194.1, read on the forward strand.
GTCACTGTTTAACGGGGACAGAGTGTCAGTTTGGGATGATGAAAAGGCCCTAGAAATGGGCAGTGGTGATGGTTGCACCAACAGTAAATGTACTTAATGCCTCTGAACTGCACACTTAAAAATGGTTAAAATGGTAAATTTTTTTTAAGCCTGTCAAATTTAGCAGCGAGGACTTGTATGCCAACTGTAGTGACACTAATAAGTTCTGATAACCCGCTACCATCAGACCAGCCTAAAATGGTAAATTTTGTGTTATATGTATTTTGCCACAATAAAAAGGAAAAAAGTAAAAACAATCTGGCTATGCATTTCTCCAAAGCAACAGCACTTGTTCTGAGAAACTGAAATCACCATTGAAGAAGCCACATCATAGTTTATTGTGATCCTAATTCAGTCCAGGGTGACAAGTGACATCATCTCTGCCATAGTTTAAGTTTCTAGGGCAGCGCCATCTGAAGTCAGCTACTGCTTTTTTAAAACACAAGATTCTGACATTAAGAGATCTTTGTTTCTCCATGGGTTACTTTAGGGCTTCTTGAGTCACATGATTTAGGGTCAGATAAAGTCCTGACTAGGTTGGTTCTGTTCTCTCTGGGCAGGCGAGGCTCCCCCAGGCCCCTGTCCTCAGTGCGTCCGACGTCCTCCCGTGACATTTTCACTTCCCCAGAGAGGCCAGGTAGGCGTACCAGAACAGAGCCACCAGGTTGGCAAAAAGCACCCGGAACTGCCAGAGAGAACGTCGGGCTTGGTGAGTGGGAGGCTGGAGCTCAGTTGCTGAGCGTCAGTCACCCAGGACAGGGCTGGTTTGCTGAACCCGCCCACCCGCTGCCATATGGCTGCGCCTGCAGTTCACACACAGCGTCACGCTGGTGCCCCAGCAGAGGGGTGACGGAGACAAACAGTCCCCTCCGACGACATTTTGGGGCGACAGGAAAACAGCAACTCGGTCATCACAAAAGCAAATCGCTGGCCCTTTCCTCCTTCGCTGCACACCTCAGCTCCAGGCTCACGTGGTGGCTGCCCCCCCCCCCCCCCCCCCCGTGGGGAGCACGGCTGACACTGCCCCTCCCTGCCCTCGACCCCGACTCACCACGGTCCCTCTTCCCTGCTTTGATGACGGGACAGAGCTGCTCCCCCTTGAAATCACCTTTGGCCAGGTGCTGAGTCTCCCTGGCATATGGCTCCACGGAAGGGGAGTCCCGTCCACCTGGCTGGCCACTGTGTCCCCAGGGTCTAGAGCAGCAGGCACAGAGTGGATGCCCAGGGGACATTTGCTGAGTAAACTCCACTGCCCCTCAAGCACCTGCAACCACCTAAAAGTGGAAGCTCTGAACACAACCTCCCACTTTTGTCCCTCGGCTACCTGGAGGCCCTTCCTGCCTCTCCGCTCTTCCATCCTAGGACCCTCCACGCTGGGGGACACTGTCTTCCCATCCTTCTTTCCACCTTGAAATTCCTTGGAATCCTCGGCCCACAGCTACAGGTTCCTTGCCCTGCGCTCCCTGGAAAAACCTCTCCCCTCCCCAGCGCTGAGCACAGCTGGGCAAGCCACAGGCACACGAGGGTCTTCAGCCTCTGGCGGCCCCTCTGCCCAGTGAGCTTGCTCCCGGCCTTCACGGGGCCAAACTGACCTTCTTTATCCCCCAGGATAGCATGAGCGGCACATGTGAGTGGTGTGTCTGTGCATGCCACATGTATGTGTTTCTGTGTCTAACAGACTTGTAGGTATGTATGGTGTGTGTATGTACAATGTGTGTGTTGTGCAGGCCTGCAGGATCCTCGTGGGGCGCCCTGAGGCGCTGAGCCTAGGCCTGCTGGCCAGGGGTGACCCTGGCTGCACACAGACGGCGTGGGCAGCACCTTGGGGCCCAGCCCTGGCTGCGACTCGCTCTCCCCAGGCGGCCTGCAGCCTCCTGCAGCCTCCCGGAGGGCCTTTCCAGAGCCTGCCCCTCAGGGACACCCCACCCCCCAAACGCCCCCCCCAGGTACCGCTGCAGATGCCTTGACCTCCTGGCCCAGCGTCCCGCACGTCCCGCCGCTGGACAACCCGAGCCCGAGGAGGAAGCGGGAGGCTGCGGGACCAGCCGTGAGGCCACTCCGCACAGCGACATGCGGCAGGACAGGGTGCGTGGCAGGGCGGCCTCACCTGCAGCGGGACGTAGTTGATGTTGACAAACTGCACTGGCGTCCAGACCCTCCAGTTCATCCTCAGCGCCGGCCAGAAGTGCCCGCGCACCCTGGCCACTGCCGCCGCCCCGTCCTGCCCCTGCGGGGAGGCGGGGTCAGCTCTGCTGCTCACATGAGCGGCAGCACCTGTGCCCTGCACACCTGCTACGACGCCAGCCCCAAAGCTGATGCATTCCCAACAGAACCTCATCGGGAGTTTCTTTGAAAATGGGCCCCAAATAAACTGACTGTAAATGTCATCTGGAAAAATAAGTGGGTAAGTCATCTGGGAAAATAAGGAGGGAAGGCCTACTTTACTAGGGATTTAATACTATAAATTTATGGTAATTAAAATAGTCTGGTAGCAAGAGCCCCCAAACCAAAAAAAAATAAAATAAAATGAAAAGAAAAGAAATCAGCTAAAGGGCAGAGTCCAGATAACGGCCTCCTACACATGGGCACGGAAATATGACAAAGTCATCGTTCCAAAACACTGGGGCTGTTCGATAAATAGTAACGAGACAATGTGCGATACAAGTGGAGAAGATCAAGACAAAGTCTATCTCCCACTATAAACAGAAATAAAACCATAAGGAAACTACAGGAAAGTATAGGAGAATATTTCTATTTGGGTGTAGCAATATGCACAAAATAAATCCTAAAAGAAGCAAGTATAGGACATGTTGCACTATAAAGCTCACAGACCCTCTGAATTCTACCCAGGGATGTCAGGTTAAGAATCCCTGTGCTGAGCGGGCATGGAGGCCCACACCTGTAATCCTGGTGACTTGGGGGGGTTGCTTTAGCCTAGGAGTTCAAGACCAGCCTGGGCAAAAAAGCAAGACCACCATTTCCAAAAAATAAGAAAAATCAGCCAGGTGTGCTGGTGATGCACACCTGTAGTCCCAGCTACTAGGGAGGCTGAGGCAGGAGGATCCCTTGAGCCCAGGAGTTTGAAGCTGCAGTGATGACACCACTGCACTCCAGCCCGGGCAACAGAGCCCTCATCTCCTAAATAAAAAAGCAGAAAAGAAACCCCATGCTAAATGAAGAGCTGTGGTAAGTGCAGCGGCAGAAACCAACCTCCAGAAAGTTCATGACGAGGAAGAACAGCAGCAGGAAGGCTGGTGCAAAGAGGAGGCGCTCCAGGAGGAGCCTCTTGACTCCGGCCAAGGGAACCTCCGAAGGGATCCAGTGCTCCAGGAAGAGGTAAAAGTAGTGACTCAGCGGCCCTGTGAAGAAGAAGCTGAGGCCCCAGGTGGGTGTGAGCCAGCTGTAGTTCTCTGGCCATGCCCTTCTCTGGTCCAGCTTCACCCCCTAAACCCTGTCTCCCTGACACCCCTAAGTTCTGACCACACAGGTGTGCATGGACCTTCTAGAGAATATGTTTTCTCTGAATCTGCTTCAGGCATTCTTTTTGGTCTCTAGTAGACCAGAGTCATTCCTGCCCTGGATCCTTTGCTCCCAGAGCTTTCTCCCCATCTCCAGGTGGTGGTCAGTGCCCTCTAACCCACTGCGTCCTGGGTGGCCCCTCCTGCTGGTCCTGGCTAACACACACCCTGTGCCGCCACTCTCTTCCAAGCCCTGGTCTGTTTTCTGCAGAGCATTGTCTTTATCTCAGTCGCTTGGTTAGATAGCGGCCTCTTCCTCCAGGAGGGAGACCCCACAGGCACGTCGGGTCTGTCTGTCCACTGCTGAGTCTGCAGTCCCCAGAACAGGGCCTGGCTCTGAGAAGGTGCTCAGTAATAAACAGATGAACACAACGACCCTGGTTTTAGGGCTTTTTATCAACAATAGAAAACAGCCATATCTGAGTCAGTTTTCCTCTTCTCGAGCCCAACTTAGGGTGCTTCCAGGGTCTTTTGAGTGTTGAGATCTGACTTTAGTTTTTAGGTGAGTTACCTGCCATCAGGTCTACCTCTCAACCCAAATAAGACGGCCACTCCCACCCATGCATTTTACTTCAATGCTCATTCGAAAAACGCTGGCTTGGGTGCCCCAGCTTGGCTGTACTGGGTGGGCTCCAGGGTAAGCCAGCCCCTGGGCAGCACTCACCCGTAAACAGCATATCTGAGAGGCCCGCTGACATCTAGACTTGTAGATTTTTCTTTTTTCCGAGTCTTCTCAATCACCTGGGTGAGGAGGTTCCCAAGTGCTGACAAAACGCCACTGTGGACAGAGAGAGAATCAGAAAACAGGAGCAAGCAGTATGAGGGTGTGGCTTTCCCGCAGGTGAACTGGCAGGGCTGTTCTGAGATGTGCTGCAGGTGGGTGGGATGAGTCCATAAAGCAGCTGCAGTGTGAAGCCCCGACAGCGCAAGGTGCAGACGACAGAACGTAACGCACACAGGTTAACTGCAAGCAGATTTCCAGTTGGTGGACTGCACCGATGTCAACGTCCTGGTTGCGATGTCTTACTACAGTTTTGCCAGATGTGACGGTTTTGGGGATCAGAAAGGTATGGTCATCAAAGGGCAACCAGAGCGAACCTTATGATAACCCTTCTGGGAACCCGTGTATGTGATAAAACTGCACGGAACTAAATACGCACGAGTACAAGAAAAACTGGGCAGAGCCGGAATATGACCTGTGAACTGTGTCGGGGTCAATGTCCGGGCTGTGATATTGTGCTGTGTTTACAGAAAGGGGACAAGGTGGACAAGGGATCTCTCTGTATCACGTCCTACAACCGCATATGAACCCACAAAAATTATCACAATGAAAAAATTTCGACAAAAAAGTGAAGTCAGGCCAAGTCTCTCCCAGGCCTGGTCCATAGCTGCCCTCTGAGGCGGTCCCTGAGCTACGAAACCCCAAGTTCCTAGTGCGGGCCCTGGAGCCGCCCTGCTCCGACCCTGTCCCCTCGCGGGCCGCCGGCTTCCTGCAGACACGGACCTCTCCCCACTCCCGCAGGCCGGGAGCGCCTCTGCCTCCCTTCCCGCGGCCTGTCGGCGCCAGCGTCTCCCGCAGGCCCTGACCACGCATCTGCCACGTCTTGGCCCGCTTCTCCTCCAGCTCCTGGCTCCGAGGCCGCTCCGCGACCGCGAAGGGCTGACCTCGCAGCGCGGGCGGGTAAAGCGTCCGCGGTGGAGCCCCCGCCCGCACCGGAGGGCGGCCGCCCGCAGGCCAGGCCCGCGGGTCCCCGGTCCGCGTCGAGACCGCGCAAAATGCTTCCCGGGACCGAGGACCGGCGGCCGCGGCGGTCCTTCTGCTCACCCTACGGCCAGGGTCGCCCCGAAACGCGCGCGGCGCCCGCAGCCCCCGGCGACCCCGCCGCGCCGCGCCCACCTGGTGGCCGCCTTGGTGAGCACCGGGTACAGCCGCAGCAGGAGCAGGTACCGGGCGAGCGCCCGCCGCGGGAGCGCCCCGGCCCCGGCCCCGGCCTCCGCCCGCAGCGTGGACACCGCCGGCGCCATCGCCTCCCCCGCGCCGAGCCGCCCGGGCCGCCGACCCCACCTCCGGCCGGCCTGGCGCGGGGCCCGGGGCGCGGGGCGCGGGGCGGGGACGGCCTGACATTTCCGGCCCCGCCGCGGTCCGCAAGCGCCGTCGGGCCCACACCGCGCGCTGCACGGCCGCGCACTTCTCCCCGGTCCCTGCCGCGCCTCCTCGCGCGCCGACGCCGATTGGAGCGCCGGGGGCGGGGCGGGGCGCGGGCGCGCCTCCTGATTGGACGCCGGGAGTCCCGGCTCTCTCGAGAGCTGGCGCGAGCGCGCCAAACTCGTCCCGGGGAAGCCGCGGAAGCCGGCGGGCGCGACTCGCGATGGCCCTGAGGAGCGGCGTGCGGGGGCGCGCGGAGCCGGGCGCGGACGGCGAGGCGGGCCGGTGAGAACGCGCGCTCGGGCGGGACAGCACGTCCGTCCGGTCCTCAGGGAGCCGCCCTGCCCTCGCCCGGGTTTCCTCAGCTCGCGCGGCCGCTGCCGCTCACCCTGCTGAGGGGGCCGGTTGGGACCGGGCCGCGCGGGCGCGGGGCCCCGAGCGGGAGCGGGAGCGGCGGCGTGCGCAGGGCTGTGTCCGGCGTCCGGCCGGGCGCCGCGGGTGTCCGCGTTCCGCGCTCGAGTGCGGGCCCGGGGGCGGGAGTCATTCGCCCGAGCGGGTGCCCGCGGCGGGTGACGGGGGCGGTGGCCGTGAGTCCTGCCGCCGCGCCCCGGTTCTCCGGTGGGGCGGGCGCCCCTCGGCCCCTCGCGGGGCTGTCGCGGAAGTTGGGAGCGTCTGTGCTGTGGCGAGAAGCCGGCGAGTGCGTGGCTGCCGGCCGGTCTTCCAGACGTCCCGCTGTCGCCGGGTGGAGCGACGGACGCGGCTCGCGGGGAACGGTTTGGGGAGGCGACACAGGGTCCAGGCGGCCAGCCCTGCGCTCCAGGCCCCTGGCGGAGGGGCGGAGGGAGGACCGCGTGCGGGAGTGCGGGCCGTGCTGGCCGGCGCCCCGTGGGTTGGCCCGGACGAAGGCGGGGCCTCAGCCCGCAGCTGGGTTCTCTAGCAAGGTCTGAACGCAGCCTTTCATTGTGTTTTTGATTAAAGGCGAATCTACCGTGTTTCCCCGAAAACAAGGCAGGGCCTTGTATTTATTTTTCCTCAAGAAGACACCCTAGGGCGTATTTTCTGGGGACGTGTTGTTTTTTTTTTTCAAGTACAGTACAACAATCTACGTTTATTTAAGTAGAGTGAAGTCGTCCTCTCCTGGGACATCATCGTAACTCTCCAAACTCCGAATCCCATCCCGAATGTCTTGCGACTCTGTTTCCTTTAGAGCCATCGGCCCCGATCTCTCCTGTCGAGCCACAGAGCCCTCACGGGGCCGATGAGCAGGGCTGCTGGTCGTCTTTCCCCGCTCGCCAGGAAACGCGCGGGTTGTGCAGACGCGCTGCGCGGCCACGCCCATCACTAGGGCTTATTTTCCGGGTGGGGCTTCTATTGTGCAAATGCTTAGAAATCCTGCTAGGGCTTATTTTCGGTGAAACACGGTACTAATAGATATTTTAGAGATTAAACTGTCGTATAGAATGGTGGTGTATGTTTCCTATTGCTGCTGCAACAAATTACCACTTAATGACTTCAATAATATAAGTTCACTTCCTTACAGTTCTAGAGGTCAGAAGTCCTAAAATCAAGGTGTCTGCGTGGTTGCATTCCTTCTGGAGGCTCTAGGGGAGAGTCTGTTTCCTTGCTGCTTTGCCTTCAAAACCCCCCAGTGTTGCATCTCCTATCTCCTTCCTCCTCCTCCTACTCTCCCTCCTCCTCCCCCACTCTCCCTCCTCCATCCCCAACCCCACTCTGGCCCTCTGCCTCACTCTTATGAGGACCCTGGTGTGATTACTTTGAGACTACCCAACTAACCCCAAGACCCTTAATCACATCTGCAAATCCTTTTCTCATGTAAGGTAATAATATTCATAGGTTTTGGGATAAGGACATTGACATCCTTGGTGGGGGGCATTATTCCAGCTACAAATGGTTATAATCTTTTTTAAAGTGTAAGGACTCTAATCTCGGAATATGGTCTTTCTATCCTTCGAATGGAGGTGGCCCAAGCAATGCTTTCAGGCAAAGGAATAGTTTTTCTTACACAGTTCTTTGTCCGTTTCTGTTTGTAAATTAACCACTGAGGAAATGTGCTATAGTAATTAAAGACATGAATTCTGCACAAGTTTGGTTTAAGTTTTTTTTTAATTGGTCTTATTTTGGATATTTAGCTTTTTTTTTTTTTTTTTTCTGTCTCACTTTGTTGCCCGGGCTAGAGTGCCGTGGCATCAGCTTAGCTCACAGCAACCTCAAACTCCTGGGCTCAAGCGATCCTCCTGCCTCAGCCTCCCAAGTAGCTGGGACTACAGGCATGCGCCACCATGCCTGGCTAATTTTTTTTCTATATGCTTTTAGTTGTCCAATTAATTTTTTCCTATTTTTAGTAGAGACGGGGGTCTCGCTCTTGCTCAGGCTGGTTTCGAACTACTGACCTGGGGCGATCCGCCCACCTCGGCCTTCCAGAGTGCTAGGATTACAGGCGTGAACCACCGTGCCCGGCCGATATTTAGCTTATTTAAATGGCTTTTTTTTTTCCCCTCTTTTAAACAAACCTGTGATGAATTTCGGTTAAGTAAAAAAAGAAAAATTTCTGTACATCATTTTCATTGGCATAAATTTTTAGAAGTGAGATTACAGAGTCAAATGATATAGACATATTTTAGAAACATTCTCACCTTACAGAGAAAACTAATTGTATCTCAGTTTGTTTTGTGCTGCTATAAAGAAATGCCTGAGGCTGGGTAATTTATAAAGAAGAGGTTTATAAGCAGTGGTGGGAATCTGGTCTCTTCTGCACAGGGAATATGTATTTTCTGTTCCCACTCAGCATCTCTATAAACATATGTGTGTTTTGTCTGCTGACTGCTTTAAAAAACCAACTCATTTATTTACATTAAGGCAAAAAGCACAGAACATTGATTCTTACCTTACATTTTTGAGGAGTGGAAAATGCACTTGGCATAGGAAATAAATTGGTCTCCTGGCCAGAAATATAAAGGCTTTAGAATATCAGAACTGTGGTTTAGAGAAAAAACTACATTTAAAAAAAAAAAGTTGGAATGCTAATGAAAGGGTTGGTCTGTTTTGAAATTAGATGGACTATTCTGGTCCATCCACATGGGATCACAGCTGTGGAGTTAAAGATTGTGAACAATGTGGGGAGAATCTGAGCTCCGGAATCAGAACAGGTTTGGGTAGTTCTGGTGGTAGGGGGTTTTCATCAGATACTTAATTTAAGATTGATGGTAAAATCTGTATGAAGAGTTACTATAAGATTCTAACCACTGGGCCAGGCGCGGTGGCTCACGCCTGTAATCCTAGCACTCTGGGAGGCCGAGGCGGGCGGATTGCTCAAGGTCAGGAGTTCAAAACCAGCCTGAGCGAGACCCCATCTCTACTATAAAAATAGAAAGAAATTAATTGGCCAACTAATATATATATAAAAAAAAATTAGCCGGGCATGGTGGCGCATGCCTGTAGTCCCAGCTACTCGGGAGGCTGAGGCAGCAGGATTGCTCGAGCTCAGGAGTTTGAAGTTGCTGTGAGCTAGGCTGACGCCACGGCACTCACTCTAGCCTGGGCAACAAAGCGAGACTCTGTCTCAAAAAAAAAAAAAAAAAAAGATTCTAACCAAAGAAAGGCTTGGGAAGTTTGAGGCAGATGTATTGGTGCTATAGAACTGAGCAGTGAGTTTCCCCAGTGAGTGAAGATAGTTCCTCTCATCCCCATTTCTATCCATATTTGGTTGTACTGACATCTAGACCCAGGCACCCCAGAAAGATATGTTGTTGTAAAGGTAGAGTTTATTTTGCTACACCAGGTGTTTAACAGTTTATTTTAATAGGTTTAGAGTGTACCAGTTGGGTTCCATTACATATATAGTATAGCAGGTGGGTTTTTTTTGTTTTTTTTTTGAGATGGAGTCTTTCACCTGGGTTAGAGTGCCATGGAGTCAGCCTCGCTCACCGCAAACTCAAACTCCTGGGCTCAAGCAATTCTCCTGCCTCAGCCTCCTGAGTAGCTGGGACTATAGGCATGTGCCACCACACCTGGCTAATTTTTTCTATTTTTAGTAGAGATGGGGTCTCGCTCTTGCTCAGGCTGGTCTCAAACTCCTGACCTCAAGGGATCCTCCCACCTTGGCCTCCTGAAGTGCTAGGATTACAGGTGTGAACCACTGTGCCTGGCCTTAGCAGGTGTTTTTATAACCCCAGTTGGCTCATAATGCAATTGGTAATTAGAGGGATGATGTTAGCAAAATGTAGTGTGATTGTATCAGTTCATTTGCAGTTTTTCCTAGGCAGGGGGAATCAGAATAGAGGAGTAGAATCGCATTCTTTTGTAGGAAAGGAAAAAGCTCTTAGCTGAAGTGTTGCACAGATGTGTGTCCTGTTGGCTTTATTCTTTTTTTTTTTTGAGACAGGGTCTCACCCTGTCACCATGGCTAGAACTGTAGTGGCATCATCATAGCTCCCTGCAACCTCAAACTCCTGGGCTCCAGTGAGCCTCCTGCCTCAGCCTCTCAAGTAGCTGAGACTACAGGCATGTGCCATGGCTAATTTTTCTTTTTTTTTTTTTTGTCTCACTCAGGCTGGTCTCCAACTCCTGACCTCAAGCAATCCTCCCCTCTCAACCTCCCAAATTGCTAGGTTTACAGGCGTGAGACACTGTGCCCAGCCCTGCTGGCTCTGTTTTTAGACAATTTAGCATGAGCACCTGCACCTGGGCCTCCCTCGACAGGCACACCCTCGGCCTGATAGGATCTCAGCTTGTGGCAGGTTGCACTTTTCTCCTCTGCTCAGAGGTCCGCTTGCATCTTCATCTCCTCCGTGATCATGAGCTGGTATCTACACTCCCTTGTTTTGGAGCATTAAAAAATAAAACGAAAAAAACTTTTTGTTTTGAGATAGTCGTATGTTTTCATGCAGTTGCCAGAAATAATACAGAGATCCCACATCCCTGCAGCCAGTTCCCCCCGTGGTAACATCTTGCATAACTGGAGTATGACTATCACAGCCAGGAGATTGACATCGACACAATCCACCAATCTTGTTCAGATCGTTCCAGTTTCATGTGCACTCTTACACACGTATGAATATTTAGTTCTGGGCGGTTTTAGCACATGTATATCTGTGTGACCACCACCAAAATCAAAGTGTAGAACAATCTATCTGAATGATCCTCTTTGTGGCTATAGCCACCTCCACTCCTCCCCACATCCTTGGCAGGCAGTAATCTGTTCTTCATCTCTATAATTTTTTAAATGCTATATAAATGGAATCATAAAGTATGTAATTTTGGGGAGTTGGCTCTCTTCACTCAACATCATTCCCTTGAGGTCCGTCCAAGTTGCTGTATCATGAGTTTGTCCCTCCTCAGTGCTGAGTGGCGCCCCATGGTGGGTGTGTGCTGCAGGGCAGCTCTTCACCTCCTGAGGAATATTTAGGTCATTCCCAGGTTTTGGTTATTATGGATAAAGATGCTATGAACATTCACGTACTTGGGTTTTCATTCTCTGGGATTAATGCCCAGGAGTTCGGTGTTGGGGTTTGTGTATTTTTAGCATCCCACGAGGTAGCAGCATTCAGCCGTGATTGCTCTTTTGGTTAGTGTTCTGGTTACAAAGTTAAACAGGTTTCAGGAGCCTGCCCCAGTCATGTTTTTCCCATAAATCCTTTTGCTTTAATGAGCCTTTTGTCCAAACTCAAGGGTTTTTCAGAAACGCATACATGGCGTCATATCCGAAACACTTTATCAAAGGTTAAGGGTTGCAGGAATCAGTGGAGTCACAAAAGGTAAAGACTGAGTTTCCTTCTCCTTTCACCAGTGATGACGGCCCCTCTTCCTCAGTCTCCGCGCTCAAACGCCTGGAGCGGAGTCAGTGGACGGACAAGATGGATTTGCGGTTTGGCTTTGAGCGGCTGAGGGAGCCTGGTGAGAAAACCGGCTGGCTCATCAACATGCATCCCGTAAGCACCAGCCCCATCCCTCGGTCTTCCCCGCTCGAGAGGGCAGCTGCACCCCTTCTCATCAGAGCGTGGTCCTTGTCTGAAGAGTAGGGGTGTGGGGGACCCTGCCGTTTGGGTGATGCAGGCGGGAGGTGGGGCTGTTCCCAGCACCCCTCCTCTGCTGTCTAACGTCATGGAGGGGCTGCCTGTCAGCCGTCAGAGTAGAGCTTTCCAGGATGGTGAAGGAGAGATTCAGAGAGATCCCCACTTGGGGGCTGCCGTAGATGAGGCTAGCAGTGTTCACGCAGCGGGGGAGTAAAGAGCTAGATGATTGGCCGGGCGCGGTGGCTCACACTTGTAATCCTAGCACTCTGGGAGCCCGAGGCGGGTGGATCGCTCAAGGTCAGGAGTTCAAGACCAGCCTGAGCAAGAGGTAGACCCCCGTCTCTACTAAAAATAGAAATTAATTGGCCAACTAAAAATATATAGAAAAAATTAGCTGGGCATGGTGGTCCATGCCTGTAGTCCCAGCTACTTGAGAAACTGAGGCAGGAGGATCGCTAGAGCCCAAGAGTTTGAGGTCGCTGTGAGCTAGGCTGATGTCAGAGCTACAGAGTGAGACTCTGTCTCAAAAAAAAAAAAAAGCTAGATGAATTTGTGTTTCGAGTGCTCAGTTTCTCAGAGTAGAAGGGAAAGGGCTTTACACTGTGCAGAGGATAATCTTCTGCCCATGTCTGACTCTCCTGCAGACTGAGATCTTAGATGAAGATAAACGCTTAGTCAGTGCGGTGGATTACTACTTTATTCAGGACGATGGGAGCAGATTTAAGGTAAGCCCCTGGCCCCAAGAAGCTAAAACCCACTTGTGACAAGCGGCTGGGTGTTCATTTAGCTCTGCGACTGGGGGCAGTGGGAGGCGTCTAACGCACAGCTGGGAGCTGCATCAGGTGTGACCTGAGGTGCCCGAGAGAACTTAGCTCAGGAAGACTCTGAAAGGCAGGTGGTGGTATGTGTCAGATTCTTGCCCTGAGATACGTGCAGATCCTAATTTCCTATTGTGCCATCTCTCTTGAGAGCTCTCAAGGTCAAGGGTGCGTTGGATTTAGGCTGCTCATAGGTTATGACAGCAAACAGTCTCTCTTCACTTTTCTCTCCCTTTTTCCCTGCTCGTCGCTCCTGGATGGGTTGGTGACTATTGCAGGTGGCCTTGCCCTATAGACCGTATTTCTACATTGCAACCAGAAAGGTAAGTCTGTGTTTCACAGAATCCACTCAGATGACCTGTGGTGGGCTTCAGAACTGGGAAATAGGCAGGGAGGAAATACCTTTTACCAATGGAAAATCTTTTCATTCTGGTCATGATTTAGGGTTGTGAGCGAGAAGTTTCGTCTTTTCTTTCCAAGAAGTTTCAGGGTAAAATTGCAAGAGTAGAGACTGTCCCCAAGGAGGATCTGGACTTGGTGAGTATCACCCAGACCTTCCAGGGGTAAATGAGGCCGCTGTCCACATTGTCTGTGGTAGGTGAGATTGGAAGAGGTAGAAGGTTAGGTTATCTGTTGGGTGGTGGGGTATGGTAAAGTCCTCTGGAAAGTAGGGGCCAGGCGCGGTGGCTCATGCCTGTAATCCCAGCATTTTGGGAGACCGAGGCAGGAGGATTGCTTGAAGCCAGCAGTTTGAGACCAGCCTGGATAATATAGCGAGACACTTGTCACTACAGAAACTTTTTTAAAAGGTAGCTAGGCGTTAGATCGCACATATTATAGCTCACACATATAGTCCCACCTGCTCAGGAGGCTGAGGCAGGAGGATCACTTGAGCCCAGGAGTTCGAGGCTTCAGTGAGCTATGATGATACCACTACACTCTAGCCTGGGCAACAGAGTGAGAGCCTGTCTCCTAAAAAAAAAAAAAAAAAAAGGTGCTGTTAGTTGGTGCCACATTCAGAGTTGGACAGAGGGCTTTGGAGTCAGTGACTCCTTGGGTATGTTTACCTTTGAGACTTTGTTTACCCTCTTGTTTTCTCTCACCTGCAAAGTCCTGACTCTCTTGAACTCATGAGTATGATCTCTTTTTCTTCCTTAGCCAAATCACTTAGTGGGTTTGAAGCGAAATTACATCAGGCTCTCCTTCCACACGGTGGAGGATCTTGTCAGAGTGAGGAAGGAGATTTCCCCTGCTGTGAAGAAGAACCGGGAGCAGGACCATGCCAGCGATGCATACACAGCTATGCTCTCCAGGTAAACGGCACTCTCAAGAGGAAGAGCCCACTGGTCCAGAGTGACAAGATGGGTAGGAGGCAGGAAAATCAGCAATGAAGGACCTTAATGATGGCTCCATACACATGGTGGGGACACACTCAAGCAATCAGGTAGAAATTTCTATATCCTCTGAGATAAGCAGTGGCCTCCCAGGTTGTATTTTATTTTGTATTTTAGCTCTGTTTCTTGTGTAGGGGGTGGGTTTGTGGCTGTAAAATTGAGTTGCTGTAACAATAGAGACATTTTAGGGGGAGAAAGATCCCTCATCCCACCCCCAACATAGTCCCTCTACAAATTTTTATTAAGTGCTAAGGTTCATATAGCACGTCTTCTCCAGAGAACCTTGGGTGTTAATAGAGAAATTTGAGTATAGAACACCAAACACTATTCATCAAATGTTTAAGTATCGGCAGTAATAGGAAACAAGGTAAAAGATTAAACCTTGAGTAAATAAGTTTAGATGACTTCAGAAGAGCTGATCTTCTCCTCTGACAAAAGAAGATCAGTAGGGACCCTGAGCATTTCTGCCTCCCTGACCCATCTTCCCCAGCAATGCCGTAAATTACTTTTCAGAATATTGGAAGGCATAATCAGAGTCCTGAGTCATATCAGAGACTTGTCTTTTGTTTCCCTGAATAGTCCATTCAGTATCTGAGCTTAGTGGGCTGTTAGCGGCCACAAGGATGGACCACATCTATAGACACAACAGAGACCCACGCGTAGGCTGCGTAAATTGGGGGCCTAAGTCACAGAGAGGACCTGGTGGGGCAGCCACCCTGGTGCTGTCCTCACTGGCACCACTGAGGGTTGTTTTCTTTTTTCTCTTAATTGGGGTGTAACTTCCATCACATCAGATGCACGCATCTTAAGCGTATGTTGAATTTTCTCGTGTCTGTGGCCTGTTGCTCCGGGAAGGTGATCATCAAAGGCCATTCATTAGGGAAGGGCTGCCTTGGTCACTGACAGATACCACCTTGATTTTCCTTTCCTGTTTACCCTGTGAACTCTGGTCTTCACCCCTCCAGCCCCTAGCAGAGGGCAGTCGAGTTAGCCACACTCTCTTTCTCTCGCAGTGTTCTGCAAGGGGGCAGTGTGATCACCGATGAAGAGGAGACCTCTAAGAAGATAGGCGATCAACTGGACAACATTGTGGACATGCGCGAGTATGACGTCCCCTACCACATCCGCCTCTCCATTGACCTGAAGATCCACGCGGTGAGTGTGGCAGGGCCAGGTGACTGCCCATGTGAAGTTCCCAACTGTCAGGAAGCGAGACTCGCGGGTAAATCCAGAGAAACAGGCTTCCCTGGACGTAGAGCTCTAATCAACACACTGCACATTCTGCAGGCTCACTGGTACAATGTCAGACACCGAGGAAGTGCTTTGCCCGTGGAAATCACCCGCCGAGACGACCTTGTTGAACGACCTGTGAGTGCTGTTTGCATTTCCTGTCCTGAAATTTCACCTTTTCTGGAGAGAGCACATTCAGTGCTAAAAGGCGGATTCGACTCAAAAATTTGATTGCTGCTTTTTCCTCAAATGTTTTCTTTCAGAATTGTTAATTAAAATTATTTTCATGTGTTTTTGGCCTGAGGCCATCATTTCATTTAGCATTGTATGTTACCATGTGACGTCAGTATTTGAGCCAGGCTGGATTTGGGTGTTTGAGGAAAAACTATCACTTCCATTTCCCAAGTTGGTAGTGAAGTGACATGGTGGGAGATGGATTTGTTAACTGGAAGGCCTTGGTTCAAGCATGGCTTTGTGCCCTTAAGAAAGTCCTTGTTTGGTTTCCTCATTTCCAACATGAAGGTGTCAGCACCGTACCACGGTCCCCTGTCAGGGCTGTTATAAAGGTCGGAATGAGGTTTGTGTGTTAAAGAGCTTAGAGACCACGGGTTCTGTCAACTCAGGCTGGTCCTATGATCTCCTGCACTGCCTCTGTCTCTCAGGCATTTCATTTTTCATGCCCTTGGTGAACTCCCCTTGCTGTCAGTCTTGAGGTACCTGCCCTGGCTCTTTGGAGCTTTCCACTCTCACTGTAGCCACCAGAGGTGCTGCAGGCTGGCGGTGGGTTCCCAGAGTTCGGCTTTATGCTGTTCTGTCCTTGCAGGACCCTGTGGTTTTGGCATTTGACATCGAGACAACCAAACTGCCTCTCAAGTTTCCTGACGCCGAGACAGACCAGATTATGATGATTTCCTACATGATCGATGGCCAGGTGAGCAGTGACTTCGGGGAGGTAAGCTCCCGCACCAGGGACCTCGTCTGGTCCCTGAGCGAGAGCAGCGTCTGCCCACGGTAGTGTTTGCCGAGGAGTGAGGAGCGCCCGGGGAACAGAACCAAGCGTGCTGTTCCGACAGCCAGCTGTGCTCCCTCCTTCCGGATGAGATCTAGACATTAGTGTCCCTTCCTGGGGGAGCTCACGGTGCCGTCACGTTGCTGCAGAGTTCTTTGCAGTACGAGTCACCTGGCAGAGTTTCTGGGCCGTGTTGGGAGGCCATGTCTCAGCTTTGCTGTCTCTAATTTGTGCTAATTGCTAATCATCTTCACCAGGGCTACCTCATCACCAACAGGGAGATCGTTTCAGAAGACATTGAGGATTTTGAGTTTACCCCAAAGCCGGAATATGAAGGGCCCTTTTGTGTCTTCAATGAGCCCGATGAGGTAAAGAGTATCACTTGGGACGTTGCTGGGTATTTGGGGGTGAAATGGGAAGAAGAGTCATACAGATCCTTTCAAGGCCTTGGGCTCCCGTTGGATCAGAACCACAGCTCAGTGAGCTCTGTTCTCAGGGTGTGATCCTCTTTCCTGGTGGAGACAGGAGGGTGGTGTGGGAGTAAGGGTTGACAAGAGGCTGCCTCTGAACTTGGAGAGGGCAGTTTGGGAATAGCCTGGCGAAGAGAGAGCGTACCCCAACACTGTGACTTGCTGGGCGCAGGTTCATCTGCTCCAAAGGTGGTTTGAACACGTCCAAGAGACCAAGCCCACCATCATGGTCACCTACAACGGGGACTTCTTTGACTGGTGAGTCTGATGTCTTTGTGAGTAACTAGAAAGTGGGAGGGAAGGGGTGTTTGGTGGTGCAAGTGGGCTTCTCGTCCTGACTGAGGAGGTGGCTGGTGTGTGGGAATCCAGGCTGTGCTCTGGTGTCTGCTGGAATCATCCTCCCTGTGTCCGAGAGAGGAGAATTAGAGGCTAACCTGTCCCTATTGCTTGTCTGTTCTCTTCCATGCCCAGGCCGTTTGTGGAGGCCAGGGCGGCAGTGTATGGCCTGAGCATGTACCAGGAGATAGGTTTCCAGAAGGACAGCCAGGGAGAGTACAAGGCACCCCAGTGCATCCACATGGACTGCCTCAGGTAAGCGCCCAGTGCACCTGCGCTCGACACCATGGCCTCATATGTGAGATCTGATGGCTTGACAGCTCCCCTCGTGCATACTGCATGTGGATGGGTCTCTTGTGGGAATAGGGTCTAGGTCGTCTGAGAACCGCCGTGGCTCTGGCTTTGATTGCTGGCTAATCACTCGTTTAGTCAGCAAGCACACGCTGACTCTCAGCCAGCAGGGGTGGAAGCCAGGACAGAAGGGAGCACCCGGTAGTGGGGATCCCAGTGCTACACAGGCTGCCGAGGGACCTGGGCTCACCCAGGCAAGGCTGTGGACGCAGTGGCCAGGCTGGCCTCACAGAGCAAGCAGATTCCACACAGCAGCCGGGCCGTGTGAGGCAGCTCAGGTGTGGAAGGTCATGGTGTCTTGGGGGCTCAGGCATGTCTGGGCGGGAGGAAGTATCTGGAAATGCTGAGAAAGAAGACCGGAGGGGGCGGAGGTCTCCACTGGCCTCCTGTGCCAGGAGAGAAGGTGGGTTCTTCTCGACCAGCACTGGCTGCCACTGGAGCATTTGAAATGTGGCCGCGTTTCTGTTTAGTCTGGCATTGGCACTTGGGTTGGGAGCAGGAGACTGGGCCAGTTCAGAGTGTGACAGAGTGACAGTCCTGGTACAAGGTGGGTACAGGACAGAGATGCCCTTGGGTCTACTGATTTGCGGTGGGTGGGGACAGGGACACTGTTCTCAGGATGGGCTGGGCACCTGGAGTCTCTGCCAGCAGGGGAGGCTGGAACAGGGTGGAGAGCAGGTTTCAGATGGAAGGTGGTTCTGCCATCGTGCCAGCCTGGGAGCCCAGTATATGTGGGTGCCCCGGGAACCATCGAGACTCAGTCTGGGCTTGTGCTGTGGATTAGGGGTCCCTGGCAGGCGGGTCTTGGTGAAAGCCAGGGTAGCCGACGAACTCCCAGGACGCGGGGTAAAATGAGAGGAGAGGGCTGTGGGGGTGGGCCGCCCTGGGGGAGCCACAGGAGGTGGAGATGGGCTCCATGCGAGGCCTCCTAAAGAAGGCCTGTGCTTGGGTGTTTCCACACTGACGGCCAGCGCGAGCGAGGAGCAGAGAAGTGCAGTGGTGTGTGGACCACGGCTTGATGGGCGCGGAGAGTTCCGCTGGGGAGAGGCTGTGGACGTGGGTGTCTGCCCACCTTCTACCTTCTCTCTCTGGAACGAGAAGCCGAGCACTTTGCTGAGGGTGAGGCACAGTCAAGGACCAGCCCTGACATTTCCTTAGGTTTTGTGGGTGCCCCTGTGAGATGACCTAGGTGTAGGCGAAGGGTTTTTGTGAGGGGCCTGCCCCATTGGGGTTTGTTGTTGTTGTTGTTATTGTTTTGAGACAAGAGTCTCGTTATGTTGCCCGGGCTAGAGTGCCGTGGCGTCAGCCTAGCTCACAACAACCTCAAACTTCTGGGCTCAAGCGATCCTCCTGCCTCAGCCTCCCGAGTAACTGGGACTATAGGCACCTGCCACCATGCCCGGCTAATTTTTTCTATATATTTTTAGTTGGCCAATTAATTTCTTTCTATTTTTAGTAGAGACAGGGTCTTCCTCTTGGTCAGGCTGGTTTCCAACTCCTAACCTTGAGAGATCCTCCCCCCTCTGCCTCCCAGAGTGCTAGGATTACAGGTGTGAGCCACCGCGCCCTGCCCCCATTGGGGTTTGGGTATGGGTCTCCTGGTACCTGTTAGGACCCTGCACTTTCTGTGTTGTGGCCAGTTTTGCCAGGTCCTGGGTTCTCAGGCTTCGTGTTGACTCCTCCCTGGCTTCTGTTCTCATTTCCTTCCCAGGTGGGTGAAGAGGGACAGTTACCTTCCCGTGGGCAGCCACAACCTCAAGGCAGCTGCCAAGGCCAAGCTGGGCTACGACCCTGTGGAGCTGGACCCCGAGGACATGTGCCGGATGGCCACAGAGCAGCCACAGGCACGTGAGCTGCATCTGCTCTCCCGTGCTGCTACACAGTCACGTGCGTTCCACGCAGAGGTCGGCCCAGGCCCGGGTGCTGCTTTCAGCCCCGCCCTGCTCCTCCCAGCAGGGCCGTGCTTCCTCCAGGATGGTGCATTTCATCCTGTGCCCGTCTCTTCCTGTGGACGTGTGTCGGCTGGCGAGGCCTTGCGCTCACTGGGTTTTGCCTTCTGTGCCTCACCGTCACCCGGGGCCATGTACGTGTGGACGTGTGGCAGCTGGCAAGGCCTCGCGCCTCACTGAGCTTTGCCTTCTGTGCCTCACCGTCATCCGGGGCCACTGGTCTTGACGGCCGCTCGGTGGTGTTCTCTCCTCAGACTCTGGCCACGTATTCAGTGTCGGATGCCGTCGCCACCTACTATCTGTACATGAAGTACGTCCACCCCTTCATATTTGCTCTGTGTACCATCATCCCCATGGAGCCCGATGAGGTTGGTGTCCCCTGTACCCACCACACTCTGGCTGTCACATCAGCACCCTCCTCCTGTTCCTGTTCCAGCACCCCCACACAGCCCCTGCCCTGTTCCGGCTGCACCACTGCCTAGCAGAGGCAGGCGGGTGCCAGGAGGGCTGGTGTGATGCCACGGTGCCCTTCAGGGGTCCAGCCTGTGTGGGAGTAGCTACGGGAGGCGGGGTTTACAGCCGTTTATCAGCAGGCTTCCTGTCCTTCCTCATGCAAGGCAAGTCTGGGTGCCTTCCTTGTGGCTCTCAGACTGTGCCTGCAACCAGGGCCGTTGGCGCAGGCTTCCGGAATCCTTGCTGTCTCCCCCAGGTGCTGCGGAAGGGCTCAGGCACGCTGTGCGAGGCCCTGCTGATGGTCCAGGCCTTCCACGCCAACATCATCTTCCCCAACAAGCAGGAGCAGGAACTCAACAAGCTGACAGCCGACGGCCACGTGCTGGATGCAGAGACCTACGTGGGGGGCCACGTGGAGGCCCTTGAGTCTGGCGTCTTCCGCAGCGACATCCCCTGCCGGTTCCGGATGGTGTGCTGCCTTCCTGGGCCTTCCCTCTCTTGGGCCGTGGTCGGGCCCAGAAGCCCCTTCTCCCCATCCTCTCCCACAGCCCCTCCCCTGGTCCAGTGCTCCCCTGGGGCTTCTCTGGGGCGTGACTGCGCAGTGTCCTACAGTGGGAGCATGTGGGTCCTTCCAGAGCTTTTTAGGCACGTCCTGTGTGGTGCACATCCAGGCTCTGCCTGCAGCAGCAGCAGCACCGCTGAGGTGGGCAGTGCAGGCACATTTCCCGTCTGACTCGTGTCATCTCATTGCTTGTGCCAGAACCCCGCCGCCTTTGACTCCCTGCTGCAGCGGGTGGAGAAGACCATGCGCCACGCCATCGAGGAGGAGGAGAAGGTGTCCGTGGAGCAGGTCACCAACTTCCAAGAGGTAACGTCCAGGAGGCAGGAAGACACAGCCCGTGTTCCTGCGCCTTTCTTCATAGCCTGCTGCTTCCAGTAGTGTGTTTATCACGTACCTGCCGCGTGCAGCGCTGTGGACAGATGGCACCAGGTCCCTGGTGGGACAGGCGGTCGTGGTTGTGATGAGTGGTGGATCCACTGAGGTGGGAGAGTTTCACGGAGCTGTGCTGGAGATGTGGCCATGGGCAGCCCTGGGTCTCACGCCCTGTTTCAGGCTGGTAGGACTTTAACTTTGTTGGCGGGAGGGGGGGGCATCGGAGATTCTTGGTTTTATTTTTGTTAAGAAGACTTTAAAATCGTGACAGCTAGTAAATTCCTAAAGCGACAATAGAACATAATGATTGCAAAGTGTGTTGTGACTGCAGAGGGAGATGCTACTATTTGGTGGTCTCCGTTTCTTGGGACATGGCACATCTCAGCTCTCTGTCAGGAGTTGCTCAACACCACGGCACGTTCAGTGACTGGTGGTTTGGAGGTTTTTAACAGTTCTGGTATCCATGTCAAGAAACACCTTGTAACAAGAGTCACTAGACAAAATTCAAACGAGAATGCACTTTCTTTGCAAACTGAGTGCTGTTGGACGTTGTCAGCTACAGCTGCTGTTATATTTAAGGGAACTCTCAACAAGCCACTCTGGGAAGAGAGTCTAGAGTGAATAATAAACACAAGTTAAAGAACTTCTCTGAAGGAACAAAGACATTACTAAGAGACTACGAGATGGGCAGGCAGAGTTCGGCTGGAAGTGTTGTAGGTACAGGGATTCCAGACCCTTGGTGAGCCCGGAGGTGGGCTCTGTAGATGGCAGTCTGTCTCGTGAGCTATCTCCACAGCCTGGAAAGGGGAGCCCAGGGGAGCCCTCGTGTTCCTGAGTGACCACCCAGCGGTCACGTGGGCAGCTGGGGGAAGTCAACAGGGCTCGAAACAACCTGAGGTGTGTCCAGGTGGGGTCCCTGCCTTAGAGACAGCATTTTAGCACGTCCTCAGCAGGCGAAGAGGGATAGAGTAGAGCTCGTTCGTTTGCCTAAAGTTGAAGTAGAAACTAAGTATTGCATTTATGGCATTTCCTACTCTGTGTGATAGGTGTTAATCTTTGTAATCATTTCTTCTTACAATTTTAGGTGTATTTTCTATTTTTTACTACTGTGAAGGGTTTTAAGGATGTTTTTAAAGACTAAGGATAAGGCCGAGGTGGGCGGATCGTTTGAGCTCAGGAGTTTGAGACCAGCCTGAGCAAGAGCGAGACCCCATCTCTACTATAAATAGAAAGAAATTAATTGGCCAACTAATATATATAGAAAAAAAAAAAATGAGCCGGGCATGGTGGCACATGCCTGTAGTCCCAGCTACTTGGGAGGCTGAGGCAGCAGGATTGCTTGAGCCCAGGAGTTTGAGGTTGCTGTGAGCTAGGCTGACGCCACGGCACTCACTCTAGCCTGGGCAATAAAGTGAGACTCTGTCTCAAAAAAAAAAAAAAAAAAAGACTAAGGACAATTTTGTGTTCAAGTGATTTTCTTTTTTTTTTTTTTTTTTTTATTATTTCATCATATTATGGAGGTATAAATATTGTTAGGGTTACAAATATTGCCCCTGTCTCTCCTCCCTCCCCCTCAAGTGATTTTCTAAAAAGACTTTATCAAATTTATTGTATTTTGTAAAAGTGGTGGCTACCCTTCTGGTTAACTTTTTTCTGCCCGTTAATTTTTGCTCCTTTAGATGTTTTTCGGCTTTTTCTACCCTTGAATGTCTAACAAACACAGGGATTGGCAAACCGTGGAACACAAGGCCTATTCTTACACAGGCAGCAACCTCAGAATGGTTACCTTTTTAAAGCATTGTTTAAAAAAAAACAAACAAGAATATGCAATACACCATTCTTTTATGTGGCTGTAAAACTTAAAATGTTTATTATCTCGGCCATGCGCGGTGGCTCATGCCTATAATCCTAGCACTCTGGGAGGCTGAGGCAGGCGGTTTGCTCGAGGTCAGGAGTTCGCAACTAGCCTGAGCAAGAGCGAGACCCCCGTCTCTACTATAAGTAGAAAGAAATTAATTGGCCAACTAATATATATAGAAAAAATCAGCCGAGCATGGTGGCACATGCCTGTAGTCCCAGCTACTCGGGAGGCTGAGGCAGCAGGACTGCTTTAGCCCAGGAGTTTGAGATTGCTGTGAGCTAGGCTGACGCCATGGCACTCACTCTAGCCTGGGCAACAAAGCGAGACTCTGTCTCAAAAAAAAAAAAAAAAAAATGTTTATTTAGCGTGTCCTTTAGAAAGAAAGTTTAGCAACCCCGGAGCTAAATGATTTTTAAAATTTTTAGCCAATTTGTATAAGAATGCCAATGTTTTAAATTTCCCAACAAATATTAGATTAACTCCTGGATATAGTAGTTCTCAAATTTTGGCATTTTGTTTCTTGGTGTAACATACATTTTGTACAAAATGAATCTGTCAGATAAGCACATACTTAATGTTGTGATTTAGTGAGGTGTTACGTTTTGAAGAGTGAATAACAGTGTACAACTCTCAGAAGCCTGTTTGGCTTCAGTCTTGTATAGTTTCAGTGACTGGTTCTATTTTTGTTTTTTAGGATGATATTTTAATTTGTGGAAGCTCTATTGGTTCTTTTCCAAATCTGCTTTTTTAAAAAGTATGCTGTTTTCCTTTTTCTGTGTTTTTAGATTTTGTTGTCTTTAGTATTTTTAAACATGTTCATTGTAATGGGTTTAATCCAGGAGTTTTATTGTCTGGAGTTCTTGGGGTCTCCTGCCGTGTGTGCTCGTGGTCACTCTGGGATCCTGTGGGTTGGATCTGTCTGTGGTGGGGAGTCCCGTGCAGTCTGCTGAAGGCCCTCCGGTGGCTTCACTGCCTGGTTTCCCAGGAGTGCCGCTGGCCTGGGGTCCCTTTTCCTTTGGTTCTTTGACTCGAGGGTTCCCAGACGATGTGGAAATGTGACGCAAACCACAGACTTGTTATGGCGATGCTCAGGGAAGACGTTCTCTTCACTCTGACGCGGTTTGGGTGAGCAGAACCCCTAGTTTATCCTTTTATGGAGGTGGCCTTTGACAGTCCTGCCTCTGGGGCTCTGTTGAGTGTAGGTTGTCTCTCCCTGACGGGGCGTGAGAAAGCGCAGAGAAGAGCTCCGAGCGCAGGCCCAAGGCGCTGTCCTGGGAAAGGCCTGTGTGCATGGCCCTCACTGCGCCTGGGAGGTTGGGTTTCCAGTGGGTTCCTGCCATTCTCTGATAAGGGAGGCTTGCTGTTCCTCAGTGTGCATGCAGATATTATGGTCTGTGCTGGGGCTGGGACTGGGGATGTGCCACGCAGAGGTGCCCACACAGCCAGCCCCAATGAGACCTGGGTGCTGGGTCTGATGAGCTTCCCTGGTGGACAGTAGTTCACATGGTTGTCATGGTTTGATAGTGGGAAGACGAAGTGTGACCTTGTGTGACCCCTCAGGGAGGGGCCTCTGGGACTTGTGCCTGGCTTCACCCTTCCTGGCTGTGTTCCGGGTGAGCCCTGCCAGCCCTGCCAGGGCATCTGCCAAGTCAGCTCACCGCACGGTTTTGAGTCCCCTCCTTGCTTTTGCACTCTGGGGAGTGTTCCTTGCTTAAAGGTCAGTTCGGCATTTACAGGGGTAGTTTTTGTATTTTATACAGGATTTCGAGGAGTTTGATATCTGAAGTTTTTAGGCTCATGGCTAAGCTGTGGCTAGAAGTGGAAGTATGGCTGGAAGTCATATGGGGGCAGTCCAGGACGTGGTTCAGAGCATGGGCTGGGACTGGGAGGGGCTGTCTTAGGAGCCCACGCTGTCCTCTGCATCTTCTCATCTGTCAGGGACTGTGTGGCACACACTCGGCACCTCACTGGGCACAGGGCACCCAGGAATGGTGTGCTGTCTGCTCTGGCTAGACCCCAGGCCGCCACTGTCGGTCTTACAGCCACGCCGTGCAGAGGTCACAGACTGGAACATAGCTGGAGCCACAGGGCTCTTTTGGGATGGCGGGTACTGCCCCTGTGGATGCTGCCTTCATCTGGGCACTGCTCTTTCCTGCAAGCGTCACCTACATCTAGACCCTTGGTACAGTGCTGTCATTTCCTCCCCCGGACCTGTGGTGCCACCTTGGTTCCTCTGCTGTTCCCAGTTCTTATCTTGGTCCCAACCCCCTGCTTCCCCTTTCTCTGTAGGTGTGTGATCAGATTAAGGCCAAACTCACCTCCCTGAAGGATGTTCCTAACCGGATTGAGTGTCCCCTTATCTACCACCTGGACGTGGGGGCAATGTACCCCAACATCATCCTGACGAACCGCCTGCAGGTGAGACTTACCTTCCTGCATCTTCCTGCGCCAGGACTGGGACATTTCTCTGCCTGAACCCTAATTGCTTTCTTGCTCCCTACTCACAGCCCTCAGCCATGGTGGACGAGGCCACCTGTGCCGCCTGCGACTTCAATAAGCCAGGAGCGAACTGCCAGCGGAAGATGGCCTGGCAGTGGAGGGGGGAGTTCAGTGAGTGTGGGCTGGGTTGGGGGCTCAGCGGGAGATGGGCGAGCCTGGCGCTCCTCTCAAACCTGCCCCTGTTGCCTCCCTCCCAGTGCCGGCCAGTCGCAGTGAATACCACCGGATCCAGCACCAGCTGGAGTCAGAGAAGTTTCCCCCCTTGTTCCCAGAGGGACCGGCGCGAGCCTTTCATGAGCTGTCCCGTGAGGAGCAGGCTAAATACGAGAAGAAGAGGCTGGCAGGTGAGCGCCTAGTGTGGCCTCGGCTTTCTGAACCTGGCACCTCCTGCTCTGACTGCCCTCGCCAGGCCGTGCGGGCACGGCGCAGTCAGCAGTCTGCAGAGCGGTTGTTGCAGCAGGCCAGCGTCTGTTCTAGATCGCTGTGAGCCACTGTTCCTGTGGGTTCCTTCCCTCGTTTCTCCTTCAGCAAGTGCTAGAAGCTGCTCTTTTCTGTGGTCTCGGCATGTTTGGCCTGTATGTGCCCAGGAGCTGTCCTTTGTTGGGATGATATACCAGCAGCATGTCTGAGTTTCCTACTCCAGTGTGTCCCTCCGCATCCCTGTGTCCCAAGTCTGTCTTTCGTGTCTGCAAGATCTCACGTATACCCCCGCCACTCTGAATTGTGCTTAGATTACTGCCGGAAAGCCTACAAGAAGATCCACATCACCAAGGTGGAGGAGCGCCTCACCACCATCTGCCAGCGGGAAAACTCCTTCTACGTGGACACGGTGCGCGCCTTCCGGGACAGGCGCTACGAGTTCAAAGGGCTCCACAAGGTGAGGTCTAAGGTGCTTTGAGAGTCGGCCTTGCTGAGGGCAGATCAGAGTTTAGTTTCTGACATGAGGATCTCTGCTAGGCTCTGCCTGGACATTCTTGACTCACCCGCTGGGATGTGGTGGTTTGATCCTCTGATCCAGCAAACACCCTCAGACAGTAAACGCATAAATGTTTTTAGCTTTGAAGAGTTCGTGGCCAGAAAGGATGTGGCTGTCATCTACCCTGGTCTGGGGCCTTAGACCGCCCTGAACGATAGTTCTAAAGGTATTACTTAATTTAGCACGAGGGTCCGCCCATGACAGCTGGGTGGCAGTTTGGATAAATAAACTTTTATCGGAACCCAGCTGCATCCCCACCACCATGGGAGTGAGACGTTCTGACAAACTCGGGGGCCCTCGCGCCTGTGGGATTCACCATCTGACCTTTAGTTTGGTCACCTCTGGTTCAGATGAATTAGGGAGTATTTTAACTGACACGTTTCATCCAGTGAGAACAAGGAAAATACACAACAACATCTCAGTTACGATGTCAGTGGGTGACAGTTTCATATTTACTCAAATCGAGGTATTCTGAGAGACCATCCTTCACTGCTAGGCTGGGTAGGGCCCTCACGTCTCCACCGCCTGCTGCACCCGTCGTCACGCCACCTCCCTGCCATTGCAAACCCTCTTGTCAACAGTGTCAGGTGGACGGAACGTGAAACTCAGCATTTCTGAGGGCACCGCTCAGTGGCGTTGAGTACAGGCTACACCACCATGCCTCTCTAGAGCTCTTCGTCCGCCCAGACTGAAGCACCGTCCCCACCAAACCCTAACCTCCACCCTGCTGATCCCCCTCCACCCCCATCTGAATTCAGCTCCTGTAGGGACCTTTTCGTGTCTGAATAATCTTCCATCGCACAGAAGCCGCTTCTTCCTCACTCGAGAACTGCGCAAGCACGTAGCTCATCGCCGTCTTCTACCTCACACTCTGCAAAGCCGGTGGCCCAAGGTTTTAATGTCGTGAAGAAGTTAAAATCTGTAGAAAAGCTGAGAAAACAGTACAGGGAAGTCTACGCAGTCCTCCCCTAGACGGCTAGTTTTGTTTGTCCTTTCATCTGTGGCATCGTCCTTTCATCTGTGGCATCTTTGGGCTGTTGTGAGTGATCTTGCTGTGATATGGACATAGAGATATCTCTTCAAGCCTCTGCTTTAAATTCTTTTGGATCTATACCCAGAAGTGGAATTGTTAGATCATATAATTCCATGTTTAACTTTTTAAGGAAGTATCATACTATCGCTTTATTTTAATTAAACTGCTACTAAATTACCTGTTCATCTCCCTCATCAGATAGGCACTGCGTGTGCAGGGACTATGTCTGTCTTACTCTTCAGAGTCTGACGGAGCTCTTGGCATGCAGTAGGCCCCCAGTAAACTTCTTGATCTTTTTTTGTTCTTTAAATGCCAATCCTTTAAAAAACTTTTCTTCTCACCTTAGATGGGGAATTTACTGGAATGTTTTTGGCTGCCGCCTTTGCATTTCTTTATAGATTACTTTTACCAGGGTCCTTTCAAGTAACTTGTTTCCCTAAGTCTGACAGAGCAGACAAACCCAGGTTCTCTCATCCTGCGAGACTGGCCTCACGACAGCCGGTCGCATCACAAGCCAGCAATGCGATGTCCTGATTCCACCCCACAGCGTTGTGCCAGACACTGTTCGGGTGCCAGGCACACATCGGCTGTGAGGGGAGGCAGTGGGATGTTCTGAGGCAAGGAGAATGTCCAGTGTCATGACCACCGTGATGGCAGCTAACTTAGCAAGCCGTGGGGGCAGGAGCGGGCCCAGGTCCCCCTCCCTCACTCGAGGATCCATCACATTCACCCTCCCACCGCTGTTTTCACATCCACTTTATGGAGGCAAAATTCACAGAGGGTCGATCTCACCTCTTTGAGGTGTACAGTCCTATGACTTTTGATAAACACATACAGTTTTATAACCGCCACAGTTAAGACAATGTTTCCACCACCCCAAACACATCCATTTCAAACTTTTAGAACAGCACTCAGTCCTTTGTTAGCTTTTCTGTGTCCGTCTTCCAAGGCTCAATGATATAGGTAGTGGGGATCCTTAAATATTGGCTCGTGAACAAATGGTGACAAGACATGGCCTCTAACGAGGTGCCCTTTGCTCACTTCCTGTTAGCAGTTTCCTATGTTTAAGCACCCCGTAACTCAGCTTGTCGCGTGTCCTAAGCAGGGGTCAGCCGCACGACAGAACTCGGAGTGGGAGCCCCATGAAGGCCTCTGCTGGTCTGCAGATGTTGATTTCGTTTTTCTTCAGCTTGTTCTCAGGTCTGGATTCTGTCCTGGGCATTGACAGTCTGAGGTGTCTGTGTGGATTGTTGCTATCTGTATTAGAGTATTTTCTCCTAGTCCTTGGTCTCACAGGAGTAGAGATACAACATGGGCTAGGCTTGGTGGCTCACGCCTGTAATACTAGCACTTTGGGAGGCTGAGGCTAGAGGATTGCTTGAAGCCAGAAGTTGAGGCCAGCCTGAGCAAGAGCAAGACCCTGTCTCTACAAAAATCAGAAAGATCAGTCAAGTGTCGTGGTGCATGCCTGTAGTCCCAGCTACTTGGGAGGCTGAGACAAAAGGATCAATTGAGCCCAGGACTTGGAGCTTGCAGTGAGCTACGATGATGCCACCACTGTACTGTAGCCTGGGTGACCAAGCGAGACCATGTCTCAGAAAACAAAAAATATGAACATGTAACATGAATGTGTTCCTAGTGCTCAGTACTCCTTTCAGGAAAGCGGCCTTACCTGAGGCAGATGCAGGACATGTGACAACCAAGCGATAAAGGAAATATGACAAAATGTTGACGAGCTAGTCTAGGAGAGAAGTGTGTGGTTGTCGCTGTGCTGTTTTTTCAGATGTTCTTTGTATTTGAACTTTTTCAAAATACTAAAACCCTGGGCTATGGGTTTTGTGGAATATGAGATGGACAACCGTGAGGGGCTGCATGTGTGTGGTTCTCAGGTGTGGAAGAAGAAGCTCTCGGCGGCCGTGGAGGCAGGCGACGCAGCCGAGGTGAAGCGCTGCAAGAACATGGAGGTCCTGTACGACTCGCTGCAGCTGGCACACAAATGTATCCTCAACTCCTTCTACGGCTACGTCATGCGCAAGGGGTACGGCCGGGCCCGACAGATACTTGTGGGATGAATGAATGATTGATGAATGAGCAAGCGCGTAGGCACCTTTAGATGACTAGGTTAGTGCAATGGGGCATGGGGGTACCACTCTCCAGTTCCAGGAGGGAGCCAGCTTTGGGGGAGGGGTGATAGGCTGGGAGGTCAAGGAGAGAGGGCCCACCTTGACTTTGGGGATCTGGGGTGTCCAAGAGAGGTAGGTGCTGCTGGACTTACCTGTCCCAGCATTGTGGGCTGGAGGCTGGATTTGGTTTCCAGCATATTTACGTCACTCGGTGTGTGTCCTCACTTGGGGGACATGGAGAGGATCTGGGTGTTTGCTTCGCAATTCCATGTATATTTATAAATGGGCAGAGAAATGGAGGCAGAGCCGGATCGGGGGGCAGCAGAGAGCAGGGCTGGGGCCCAGGGCAGGAGGGGAGAAGCCAGAGGTGAGAATGGGGCTGGGGAGAGGTTTGAAGAGAGCAGAGAAGGGTCTGGGGTGATGTCGAGAGTCCTGCTGAAGTGGGAGTTGTGAACTGCTGCAGTGGCAGCCACTGCACCCTTCCAGAACTTTTCTGAGCTGTGCTGGGCACCCTGAGGTGGGGACAGGGAAGCACCCTCACGGCAGGGCCAAATTCTGCCTCAGTTCTGTCCTGCTTCAAATGCATTTAGCCACTTCCCTAGTCCCTTCTCAGGGTCTCTCCCTTGCCCCATCCACCCCCTGGAGGGAGCCTCACAGCAGCCCCACCTGCCTCACAGGGCTCGCTGGTACTCCATGGAGATGGCGGGCATCGTCTGCTTCACAGGGGCCAACATCATCACCCAGGCGCGAGAGCTGATTGAGCAGATCGGGTGAGGGATCACACAGGCAGGTGCGGCGTGGGGAGGACGGGGCTGGGACCCTGGGGCAGGGCGCTGACGGCCTTCACCCTGTCTCTGAAGGAGGCCCCTAGAACTGGACACAGACGGGATTTGGTGCGTCCTGCCCAACAGCTTCCCGGAAAATTTTGTCCTCAAGACAACCAACGTGAAGAAGCCCAGGGTGACCATCTCCTACCCTGGGGCCATGCTGAACATCCTGGTCAAGGTGAGTCCAGCAAGGAGCTTCCAGCCCTGACTGCAGCCGGCCCTTGCGGATGCCCCAATAGGACTCGGGGTGACTTCAGCGTGGGAGGCGTCAGAGCTCTTCCCTCGGCCGTCTGTGGCCAGACTGCTGTGCTCAGAGGCTGCTGAGGGAGCTCTACGCCTTTCTCCTTCAGCACAGCACCCAGCGTTTTTTGCTTTTAACTTTTTATTTTGAAATAATTTTAAGCTCTTAGAAAATTACAAAAAATAGTGCAGAGACTTTCTGGACAGCCTTCAGCCGGCTTCCTGATGTTGGCCTCGTGCACGAACCACAGTACAATTATCAACGCTAAGAAATGCACGTTGGAACACCTCGTAGCTAAGTCATAGGCTTCAGGGGGTCCCCGTTTTCCCCTCCTGCCCTTGCTCTGTCCAGATCCCAGCCAGGGCCCCGCGGTGTCGGGTCACCTGCCTCTGTCACCTCCAGGCTTGCGCCGCCTCAGCTTGTCCCTGTCTGCCTCGACCGCGCACGGCGATGTGCCTGTCGGGCACTTTGCTGACTGTCCCTTGATCTGGGACTGTTGTTGCTCATTATCACACTGCAGTTGTCTGGGATGTTTTTTGAGGAACACCACAAGAGGACGCCCTCTTGTCGCATTCTCTTGGGCACGTCGTGTCCGGTCAGGGTCTGCGGTGTTGTGGGATGTTGGCTTGGAGCCCGGTGCGTGGAGACGTGGCCCCTCGCCGCTCGGCATGCTATTCCGTCAGCAAACCCACACCCAGGGCAGAGGGTTGAGTTTCCCTCCTGGAGAAAGGAGTGTCAGAGAGTTTCTTGGTATGTGTCAGAGCCGTCACAGTAACTAAGTTATGACAGATATTTGAGACTATGCAAATAAATACGCATTGCCCCTTAAGCTTTCCCCCGCTGATTTTGGTGTTATTGGGGCATTTTGCCTGTAGCCATTGTCACTGTGGCGTGTCCTGTGTCCGTTTTCTTCTGTGTGGCAGTTTTCTGTTTCCCTGATTCCTTCTACTTTCATTAACTGGAATTCTGTAAGGAAGAGTTGTCTCCCTTCTCTCCCATTTGTTCCCTTGCTTATTAAGTTTACTCATTTGGTTATACCAGCCCAGACACAGGGTGTGTGATCTGTTGGTTACAGTCCAGTACAGTCTTCACGTGTTCTGTTGCTCAGTTTGTTCCCCTTTGGCCACAGGGCGGGGGAGAGAATTACTTCCTTTTTGCCGCATGTTCTTGGAACATGCCCAAATCCGTTTTTTTGTTTTTGCGTCTGGAGCACTTCCTATCATACTGGTAGTACCAGGTGCTCCAGTCTCACCTTGTATTTTCCCTGTTCTAGCTTGGAGCCAGCCAGTCCTCCTGGGAGCCAGATTCCTTTTTCTGGAGAATGGCATGAGAAACTCAGATGGGGTGCTGGCTGTGCTTGTCACTGCTGGGGTGCCGTAGCTCTCATGACTCAGTGGGCCGTAGCTCTCATGACTCAGTGGGCCGTAGCTCTCATGACTCAGTGGGTCAAGCCAGGAGGTACACGTGTGGAAACCTACACACACGGAGCTGTGTTTATTTCTGTATCCGTGTGTGTGTGTGCGCACAAGCTTGTAAATACGAATGTCCGTGTTGACATCTCTGGCTCCTGTCTAGCCCCCTTTCCTTGTTAATGACTTCTTTCTCCTGTGGCAATAGACGTGTCTCTGATTTGTTCGTGTAAAACAGTTTCAGATTTGCTGCCAGAATTTAGCCCCTGTGAGAAATAGACTCACCCTCTGTAGCACAGTGCCTGTGAACAGTCTCTCCTGTCCTTTGTCTTCGGTGGTGCAGTCGGCAAGAGTCTGTAGGGACTACTCCACTCTCCCCCACACCCCAGCATGTTCTCACACACGCCAACGGTGCAGTGGCAGTGGCCTGCCTTTGTCCCAGTCTGCAGCCCTCTTCCCCCACACCCTGGTTAATGGTTTTGATTTGCATAAGTGAAGCTCACTCTTCGTGCAGCTCTGAGGGTCCTGACAGGCCCACAGTGCCGCGCACCGCCACAGACCAGCACGGCGCCAGCCCCAGCACCTCCCGTGTGCCACCCCTCTGTCACTCACCCTTTCTCCACTCTGAAACCTGGCAACCCCCGGTGCGGTTTTGTGCTTTCCAAGATGTCAATTGAACAGAAACATACAGTTGTAACCTTTTAGGTTTGGGCTATTGGATTCAGCAAGATGCACTTGCATTTCACCATGTTGCTGTGCATGTCAGAACTTCTTCCCTTCTGCTCCTGAGCTGTTCTGTGACCTGGAAGAGCCTCGGTTTGCTGATCCACCTGCTCCTTGAGGGAATGTCAGGCGGCTCCTGGTTTTGGCCTTGGTGAGTGATGCTGCCTCTTTTCCCTCTTGTTTCTCAGGAAGGCTTCACCAACCACCAGTACCAGGAGCTGGCCGAGCCGTCCTCGCTCACCTATGTCACCCGTTCAGAAAACAGCATCTTTTTTGAGGTGGATGGACCCTACCTTGCCATGATCCTTCCAGCCTCCAAGGAAGAAGGCAAGAAACTGAAGAAGAGGTGGGACTCTCACAGCATTAGTGCTTTGGAAAGGAAACGGATTGAGATGGAGATTTGGTAACCCAATCAGGAAAATGGACCAGGAGCCAGGACGGGGCGGGCCTGGGTTCCTCTGGTCTTGCTGACTCAGTCTGAACAGCTCCTGCCACCACCTGCTATGTTCTGGCTCTGTGGACTGCAGGCCATCGAATCATCCCATCTCTGAGCAGCATTAGCTTGAGGGCAGGGTGACACTGTCTGCCTGCTGGAGGGTCAAAAAGAGAAGAGGAAGGCGGGGAAGACAGCAGCTCGCACCCCAGTGCTTTCTCACTGCTTTGCTTGTCTGTGGTTCCAGATACGCTGTGTTCAATGAAGATGGTTCCCTGGCTGAGCTCAAGGGCTTTGAGGTCAAGCGCCGCGGGGAGCTGCAGCTCATTAAGATCTTCCAGTCCTCGGTGTTCGAGGCCTTCCTCAAGGGCAGCACGCTGGAAGAGGTGTACGGCTCGGTAGCCAAGGTGGCCGACTACTGGCTGGACGTGCTGTACAGCAAGGTGAGGGCCCAGCCCCTCCCTCCTGCAGGGATGCAGGGCCCTGCAGGAAAGGGACCTGGTGTTCCCTGGGTGACACCAAGGTGACAGAACTCAGGGTTGCATCTGATGAAATCCAAGCACCAGTGCCCTCCGACTTTCCCTCGGCTTCTGTGTCCTGGGACACAGCTCTCAGCTCTGTGAAGGAAACATTTTTAAAAATAGCTTGATAACAGGAATCTTAAAAGTTTACCAATAGTCACATTAACTTCCTTGATTTCTTTTTTTTTTTTTTTTTTTTTCTGAGACAGAGTCTCACTCTGTTGCCCAGGCTACAGTGCCGTGGCATCAGCCTAGCTCACAGCAACCTCAAACTCTTGGGCTCAAGCGATCCTCCTGCCTCAGCCTCCCGAGTAGCTGGGACTACAGGCATGCGCCACCATGCCTGGCTAATTTTGTGTGTGTGTGTGTGTATGTATATATATATATTTTTTTTTAGTTGTCTAATTTCTTTCTTTTTTTTTAGTAGAGACGGGGTCTTGATCTTGCTCTGGCCGGTCTCGAACTCTGAGCTCAAATAATCTTCCCACCTCGGCCACCCAGAGTGCTGGGATTACAGATGTGAGCCACCACGCCCAGCCAACTTCCTTGATTTTTAAAGTTTTTGTAGGCCCTGCAAATGCACATGTCACTTTTATGGTTTATTTATTTTTGTGTGTGTGTGTGTGGAGATGAGGTCTGGCTTTGTTGCCCAGGCTGGTCTTAAACATCTGGCCTCATGCGATCCTACTGCTTCGGCCTCCAAGCATGCTGGGATTACAGGCATGAGCCACCACACCTGGGCAGACTTTCGCTGGAGCGGTGTGTTTACGGCACAGGCTGGAGCAATGCACGTCCCCGTGGAGCACAGTCCCCAGTGAGCTCTGGCTCAATGCCCTCGACTCCTGCTGTGCTGCTTTATCCCCTGCCTCTTTCTCCAGGCGGCTAACATGCCTGATTCAGAGCTGTTCGAGCTGATCTCTGAGAACCGCTCAATGTCTCGGAAGCTGGAAGATTATGGGGAACAGAAGTCTACGTCCATCAGCACGGCGAAGCGCCTGGCTGAGTTCCTGGGAGACCAGATGGTCAAGGATGCGGGGCTGAGCTGCCGCTACATCATCTCCCGCAAGCCTGAGGGCTCTCCTGTCACCGAGAGGCAAGGCCGTCCTTAAAGATCTGAGTCGTGCTTAATACCAGATGTGGGCATAGGTGTCCATCATCCAGAAATGCATAAATGTGTGTTTTAGACAATGAAACACCATACGAGAGTTCAGAGGATTGAACTGTAGCTGCAGATTATAGCACTGACAGAGCTTGAAAGGATGTTGGAATAAAAAACAAAAGCATGTTGCAAGATAACACAGGTATCTCCACCTGTGTAAGACTCGAAAACATGAAACTGCTCTTCCTCTTATGGTTACACAGAACAGCAGTGGCGTAGGCGCCTGCGGGGATTGACAAGTGCCAGGATAAGGGTTGTGCTTACCTCCTTGTGAGGAGGGGACAGGCTAGAGACCACGCAGGCTTCACCCAGTGGCAGGGTGTTGGCGCTTGATGGAGTTGGGTGGGTGCACAGGGTGTGTGTCCTCCATATGTTCCTTTAAGTTTATGATATTTCACAACACGTGTTTCCTCCAGCAGAGGAAAGAGCCAGCCGCTTTGCCTGTGACATGAGAACGGGCTGGTCCTTTCTAAAAAGTAGTAGCCCAACTTTTCTCTGTGTTACCCAGTGACTAACATTTTAGAAATGTTTACTTCCATGTGTGTGCATGGACGTGTGACTTACTGTGAGGATGTGTGTGAATCTGTTAGCAATGGATAGACATGAAATGGATGAAGAGGCCAGCAGCAAGAGTGGCACATGAAGCCACAGTCTTCTAATGAGATGGAGTAGTGTGTAGTTATTGAATATTGTAAACATATATGAGGTATGGTCTGCACAAAATAACATTAAATAAAACGTAGACTATAAATCCTCATTTCCATGTGCATTTGGTGAGAGTTATAATTGGATTTAAGGTGATCTTCACTGTTGATGAGTTTTGTGTCTTTTCTCCTTACCCAGGGCTATCCCACTTGCCATCTTCCAGGCAGAGCCCACAGTGAGGAAGCACTTTCTCCGGAAATGGCTTAAGAGCTCCTCCCTTCAAGACTTTGATATTCGGACAGTGAGTGCCTGATGTTTTTCCTACTCTCAAAGTTCAGGAGGAAAGCTAGACATGGCAGAGTACTCCTGCTCTGAAGTGTGATGAGTTGGGTCATTTTGTTGTCGGGAGTCTTCTCTCTTGACTTCCTCCTTTCTGATACATATGTGATAGGTGAGGAAATAGTAACTCTTTAGGGCAAAACTGAGAAAGGTCACTGCCGGAAAGTGGTGTTCTCTTGGATGGACTAAGGCCAAGGGTCTCACTCATCTCCATCTATGATCTGCTCCTGCCTTGCTGTGGTCTGTGAAATGGGTGCCTTTTGTCACAGAGTTTCTAAGAGGATTAAATAAGATAGCATTTCGCTCAGTGCTCGGCATGGAGTAAGCTTCCCAAATAGCTCCTGTTCCTTGCAGACTCTCTAAAAGGATTGACTACAACAGCATTTTGCTCAGTGCTCAGTGTGGAGTAATCTTCCCAAACAGTGCCTGTTCATCGCAGACCCTCTAAGAGGGTTAAATAAGACACAGCATTAGCTCAGGGCTTGGCTGGAGTAAGCATCACAGGCAGTTGCGCTGTTGCTGTTTCTCATTGCCACTCAGATCCTGGACTGGGACTACTACATTGAGCGGCTGGGAAGTGCCATCCAGAAGATCATCACGATCCCGGCAGCTCTGCAGCAGGTGCGGGGGAGCCGGTGGCAGGTGGCTGGAAACCATTGTAGTCAAAGGGTCCCTCCCTGATCTGTGTGGTCCTTGTGCAGGTGAAAAACCCAGTGCCACGCGTCAAGCACCCTGACTGGCTGCACAGAAAACTGCTGGAGAAGAATGACGTCTACAAGCAGAAGAAGATCAGCGAGCTCTTCGTCCTGGAGGGCAGGAGACAGGTAACGGGGCCAAGCCCAGGGCCCAGGGGGCTGGGCTGGGCAGGGTTCCATGGCACACAGGGCACCAAGGTCCTTGCGCTGCTGTCTGTAATTTTGTGATGCTTCTGTGCAAGCCTCAGAAATGGCTATTTTTTTCCTAAAAATATACAACTCGATACTTTGCTCTTTAATTCCCTCTAGTGTTACTTTTTTGTAATAGGAAGCACCCCGTGAGTCAGCAGGTGAAGGTGAAGAGCTGCCTCACTCTGTGTAATTCTTGGGGTGCTACAGCTGGACCCAGTGCCTTGGGGTGGATCAGTGGCCCTTGAGGCCTCTGTGTTCTAAGCGTGAAGTGGAACTCTTTCCTGCAGGAGCACCTAGGAGTGTTGGGGGCAGTGCGATGAGCAGCATCGCTAAAGTCAAAAGAGCATAAAGAAAATTCTCAAATGCTGAAAGTTGAAAGTGAGCTATAAACCAGAGCAGTGTACAAACTCACATGATAAACAAGCATATTCTCAGATATATTGGATTTTAAAATGTAATCATATCTTATTTATAAGAGCTATACCTAACAGCTAAGAACATGGATAAAAGGAAATAATAAAAAATATTAATTCTGGTTGGGTACAGTGGCTCATGCCTGTAACCCAGCACTTTGGGAGGCCGAGATGAGTGGATTGCTTGAGGCCAAGCAGTTCAAGACAAGCCTGTGCAAAATACCGAGATCCCATCTCTAGAAAAAAATAAAAAATTAGCCAGGCACAGTGGTGCATGCTTATAGTCCCAGCTACTCAGGAGACGGGGGTGGCAAGATCACCTGAGCACAGGAGTTCGAAGTTATAGTGAGCTATGATGATGCCACTGCACTCCAGCCTAGGTGATCGAGCAAGACCCTATTTAAAAGAAAGGAAATATAAATTCCCACCAGGCATGGTGGCACGCATTTTTAGTCCCAGCTACTCAGGCTGAGGTGGAAGGATCGCTTGAGCCCAGGGGTTTGAAGTTGCAGTGAGCTATGAACATGCCACTACACTGCAGTCTAGGAGGCAGAGCAAGACCCCACCCATCTCTTTAAGAAAAAGAAAGAAAATATAAATTTCAGGCAAATATTGACAAAAAGTAAGCTCATGTGGCTATATTAATATCAGAGAAAATAATTTTTAAGCCAGAAGTATTAGTAAGCACAGATGGTTATTGTATAATACTGAAAGTCACAACTCACTGGAAATATATAATATTAATCTAACAGTGTAGCCTCATTAAATAAAGTAAAAATTTACCTAATTATAAGAAGAATCTACTTCCAATCAGTTTGGGAGATTTTAAAACCTCAGTGGATAGACCGTGCAAACAAAAAGTGAGTAAAAATATATAAAGCTGGAATGATACAATTAACTAGAGCAAGCATCCTCAAACCGCGGCCCGACAGGTGTTTTTGCCACCGCTGCCTGTCCTGCTTAGCAGCCAACTGGTCCTGGGCCCACGGTGCGCGTGTGTGGAATGCGCGCCGCACTCTCCGATGGCCCTCCAACAGTCTGAGGGACAGTGAACTGGCCCCCTGTTTAAAAAGTTTGAGGACCCCTAACTAGAGTTAGTAGCTAGCTAGATTTAGTGAATAAGTATAATCTTGCAGTCAATAATTAGAGACACACAATCTTTTCAAGAATGCAGAAGGTGGCTGGGCGAGGTGGCTCAAACCTGTAATCCCAGCACTCTGGGAGGCTGAGGCGGGAGGATGGCTTAAGGTCAGGAGTTCAAGACCAGCCTGAGCAAGAGCGAGATGCCATCTCTACTAAAAAATAGAAAAATTAGCAGGGTGTGGTAGTGTGCACCTGTAGTCCCAGCTACTCGGGAGGCTGAGGCAGGAGGATCTCTTGAGCCCAGGAATTGGAGGTCGCTGTGAGCTCTGATGATACCACTGCCCTCTAGCCCGAGCAACAGAGTGAGACCCTGTCTCCAAAAACAAAAAAAAAGAGGCCGGGCACGGTGGCTCACGCCTGCAATCCTAGCACTCTGGGAGGCCGAGGCGGGCGGATTGCTCGAGGTCAGGAGTTTGAAACTAGCCTGAGCAAGGGCGAGACCCCGTCTCTACTGTAAATGGAAAGAAATTAAT
The DNA here is from genome assembly GCA_008750895.1 of Mirza zaza. NCBI lineage: Eukaryota > Metazoa > Chordata > Mammalia > Primates > Cheirogaleidae > Mirza > Mirza zaza. The sequence goes on from VSMD01019194.1 coordinate 60,640, forward strand.
TGGCCAAGTAATATATATATAGAAAAAATTAGCCGGGCATGGTGGCGCATGCCTGTAGTCCCAGCTACTCGGGAGGCTGAGGCAGAAGGATCGCTTGAGCCCAGGAGTTTGAGGTTGCTGTGAGCTAGGCTGACGCCACGGCACTCACTCTAGCCTGGGCAACAAAGTGAGATTCTGTCTCAAAAAAAAAAAAAAAATGCAGAAAATGACCATATATATCATAAAGTAAGCTCAAAGTAAGCTGTAATAGATTCTATATAATTTAAAAAGAGACCATGTTTGGAAATTTTTTTCTTAGAAATGGTCCATAAACATATATGTTAGCTATTTATAATATACTGCCTCGCCAGTGGCCCTAAAACTTAGCAACTTAAATAGTACCTGTGTATTATCTCACACATCTGGGCTCAGAGTGACTCACAGGCTGTAATTAAGGAATCAGATGGGACCGTGGTCTCACCTGAAGACCCTGCTGTGGTGGTAACAGGACCTGGTTCCTTCCTGGCCACTGTCTGGAGGTCGTCCTGGGTTCCCTGTCCCATGGAGCTCTTCACAGGACAGCTCGTGGCCTCTTCAGAGAGGGTGCCAGCCAGGCAGGGGTCATGGTGTTGTATTGCTGACCTCAGAAATGACATCCTGTCGCTTTTGTTATATTCTGTTGGTTGGAGGCACATCACTGGTCCTGCCCACACTCAGGGAGGGAACACCAGCAGGCAGGGGTCTCAGGGCCATTTTGGAAGGCCACCTGCCCAGCTGCATGTTCACCCTCACTGTTAATTAGGAAATGCCATATGGAATATTTGATGGTGCATCACACCAAAAACAAGTAGTGGTAACAGCAAACAGCAAAACGTGGGGAAATAGCAACTCACCATTGCCAGAGGAAAAGGTGATGATCATTCCCTGTGACCCAGGCAACGTGAGCAGGGATGGTCACTGAGTCATGGTTTGTAAGTTAGAAAACGTAGGAACTAATCACTCCTCAGTTGGAAAGTAATGGATAGGTAAGCTGATGTATTTGTATGATAGAATGTTCTAGAAGTTAACATGGAAGGACCATGTCTACATGTATCCACAGGGGTCAGTCTCAAAAGTGAATGAAAAGGTAAGTTGCAGTAGGATGTGTGCCATATGTCACCATTTAGATTAACTCAAAACTTAGAACTATGGCATGTGTCTGTGGACACATAGGAAAAGCATAAAGATGTATGTTTCTAGAAGCAGAGTTTATGGGGACAAGATCCTGAGTTTTGAATCTCACTGGGTCTTTCCAGGTGGCGATGGCCCAGGCCCCAGAGGGCAGTCCCAGGCCCAGCGTTGCCGACATGGAGGACTTCGGCCTCATGCAGCGTCCCCACCCAGCAGTGCCTGTGGCTACGAAGAGGAAGCGGGTCCTTTGGGAGAGCCAAGAGGAGTCTCAGGACCTTGCGCTGACAGTGCCCTGGCAGGAGATCTTGGGGCAGCCGCCCGCCCTGGGGACCACGCAGGTAAGGGGCGGAGCCGTGGCGCTGTCTCTGTGAGGGGCAGCGCCCTGACCCCCAGAGAGAGTGGTGGTGAGAATGCCAACCTCGCACAGAGCTTAGAAAAGTGGGACGTGGAGGAGGACCCTTCCTCACCGCACCCCGGGCTGTGTGTGCCGCCCCCAGGCTGAGTGGCTGGTCTGGCTCGGGTTCCACAAGAAGAAGTGGCAGCTGCAGGCCCGGCAGCGCCTAGCCCGCAGGAAGAGGCAGCGTCTAGAGCCGGCGGGGGGCATGCTGAGACCTGGGGCCATCCGGGACGGGCCTGCCACAGGGCTGGGGAGCTTTCTGCGAAGAACTGCCCGCAGCGTTTTGGAACTTCCTTGGCAGATTGTGCAGGTGTGGCCCTCGATCCAGGGGAGGGGCCCTTCTGCGGTGGAGGATAAGGACAGGCTGCAGCTTCCTGCCTGTCACAGGGGTCCTGACCCATGTGCCTGGGGCTTGGTAGAGGCTCCCTGGGAGGCGACTTGGTCCCAGGTTTCAGCGTGTCCTGTGACATGATGTGCATCTGCGTTCCTTGCAGATCAGCGAGACCAGCCAGGCCGGCCTCTTCCGGCTGTGGGCCGTCATCGGCAGCGACCTGCACTGCATCAAGCTGAGCATCCCTCGAGTGTTCTTCGTGAACCAGCGGGTGGCCAAAGCAGAGGACGGGCCTTCGTACCGCAAGGTGGGAGGCAGCTGGTGCCGCTGGTCACTGCAGCCACCTGCCAGGCAGCAGTCCACTTTCTGCCTCTAGATTTCCCTGCCCTGGGCATTTCATATGCACGGAAACACACAGTGGGTGGTTCTTGTGCTGGACTTCCTCCACGTAGCAGAATGTGTCAAGGGTCCTGATGCTGCAGCGTGTCCCGTGGGCTCTCGTGTGGTGTCTCGCTGTGAGCTCCCCGGTTAACATGTTGTACATCTCAGTTGGGAAGTGAACTATAGTTTCTTCTTACAAAGCAAGATGGTGCCTGGCACAGTGGCTCACACCTGTAGTGCCAACACTTTGGGAGGCTAGGATGGGAGGACTACTTGAGGCCAGGAGTTCAAGACCAGCCTAGGCAATAGTGAGACACCATCTCTACTAAAAATTTAAAAATTAGCTGGGCACTGTGGCATATATCTATAGTCCCAGCTACTCGGGAGGCTGAGGCAAGAGGATGGCTTGTACCGTAGGATTGGAGGCTACAGTGAGCTGTGATCACATTGCACTCTAGCCTGGGCCAAGACCCTGTCTCAAAAAAAAAAGGCAAGATGAATGCATTTCTCTTTAACTTATTTTTAATTTTCAAGGTGGGGAGTGGCAAATTGGTTTTTTTCCTTTCATTTTTTTCTCTTTTTAAAATAATACTATGAGGGCCAGACATGGTCACTCACGCCTGTAATCCTAGCACTCTGGGAGGCTGAGGCAGGTGGATCATTTGAGCTCAGGAGTTCGAGACCAGCCTGAGCAAGAGCGAGACCCCGTCTCTACTAAAAATAGAAAATATTAGCTAGATGTGGTGGTGCGCACCTATAGTCCCAGATACTTGGGAGGCTGAGGCAGGAGGATCGTTTGAATCCAGGGTTTGGAGGCTGCAATGAGCTACAGGGATTCCACAGCACTCTAACCGGGACAACAGAGTAAGACTCCATCTCAAAAAAAAAAAAAAAAGATATTTTTTGAGTCATTTCACTTAAAGTTGCAATTTCTAAGAACCTATTGAGGACATTAAGTGAGGACATACTGTAATTCACATGTGGTTAACTGCAGATTTTAAATGTATAGTTGGATTGGTTTGACTCATGGGTATGCCTGTGTCACCCAGACACAGCCAGGGGGCGTTCTTGTCCCCTCCCTGCCCTTGGGGCTCAGTTCTGTATTCCTGTAACTTCAGGTGCATTTGATTTTCTAGAGCTTCACATTCACGGGACCAGTCAGTACACCCTGAGGACAATCACTATTTTTCTGAATCCCTGTTAGTCTTTGAACACTTGGTTTTTGGCCACTGAGTATGTATGTTGTTGTCAAAGAATATTTAGTAAGAGTTTTTATTTTTTCCAGAAGTATCGTGGAATAATTATTTCCCCTGAATAGTTGTGGTATCATATTAACAAACAGCTAGATTTATTTAGCTGTTTCTGTTTTTAATTTTAGGGAGAGTTTGATTTTTTTTACATTTTGATTTAATTTTACAATTTTATTTATTTATTGCAACAGGGTCTTGCTCTGTTGCTGAGGCTGGAGTGCAGTGGTGTCATCACAGCTCACTGCAGCCTCGAACTCCTGCACTCATGCCATCCTCCTCGACCTCCTGGGTAGCCAGGACCCCTGGCTTGACCCCCCAGTCTGAGGGCTCTTGTCCACATCTCAGAGGCCAAGGTTACTTGCTATTTATTTATTTATTTTTGAGACAGAGTCTCGCTCTGTTGCCTGGGCTAGAGTGCCGTGGCATCAGCCTAGCTCACAGCAACCTCAAACTCCTGGGCTGAAGCGATCCTCCTGCCTCAGCCTCCCAAGTAGCTGGGACTACAGATATGCACCACTATGCCCAGCTAATTTTTCTATATATTTTTCTTTGGGCAATTAATTTCTTTCTATTTTTAGTAGAGACAGGGTCTCACTCTTGCTCAGGCTGGTCTCAAACTCCTGAGCTCAAATGATCCACCTGCTTCGGCCTCCCAGAGTGCTAGGATTACAGGTGTGAGCCACTGTGCCCAGCCAAGGTTGCTTTTTAAAATCAGGTCCAGAGCTTTTAGTTGTAATCATTGGGAAAGGTGGGCTACAGCGGATTTACCTCACCGTTGTGGGCACTGGAAGTGCTGGGACTATGAAGAGCGTGCACGCATGTGTGTGTGCATAACAGACATTACCAATTAAACTGTGTGACGAGATCTCTGCCGCATTGTCACCAGGTAAATCGAGTCCTTCCTCGCTCCAACATGGTCTACAATCTCTACGAGTACTCAGTGCCGGAAGACATGTACCAGGAGCATATCAACGAGATCAACACCGAGCTGTCAGCACCGGACATCGAGGGTGTATATGAGACCCAGGTAGCCATGTCCCTGCCACTCTCGGCTGGGCGGGTGGAGTGGAGGAAAGACACCCACACGGGGCGTGGGCCGGGTGGCAGTGACAGTGGACCCTACCCTGTCGGGGAGGGGAGTCTGGGCAGCGGATTTGCTGAAGGTGGCCTGTGGGCAGTGGGCCCTGCCACTGCTGGAGGGGCACCACCTGTGGGACTGGAGCCCCCCAGTCAGCCCTCACCCACCACCCCTTCCAGGTCCCATTGTTGTTCCGGGCCCTGGTGCAGCTGGGCTGCGTGTGTGTTGTCAATAAACAGCTGGTCAGACACCTTTCGGGCTGGGAAGCAGACACCTTTGCTCTCGAGCACCTGGAGATGCGTTCTCTGGCCCAGTTCAGCTACCTGGAACCAGGTATGGCCTGTGCCGGCTGCCCCGTCACACGCCCTGCCTTCCCACATCCCAGGTGACAGCTCCTGTCCTTCTGCAGGGAGCATCCGCCACGTCTACCTGTATCACCACTCACAGGGCCACAAAGCACTCTTTGGGCTCTTCATCCCCTCGCAGCGCAGAGCGTCCGTGTTCGTGCTGGACACCGTGAGTCCTTGAGCCCGCTGTGGAGCGCGTTGGGGGCAGGACCTAGGGAAGGAGGACGCTTCCTCCTGTCTTCCTCCTCAAGGGCCTCTGCCCAGCAGCGCCCGTCACCACTGCAGTGGGGTCCACCCCCAGGGACCCCTGCTCCGTCCCAGGCAGCAGAGGGCTGATGCGGCCTCGTTTGCCTAGGTGCGCAGCAACCAGATGCCCAGCCTCAGCGCCCTGTACTCGGCAGAGCACAGCCTCCTGCTGGACAGGGTGGGCCCTGAGCTGCTGCCGCCCTCCAAGCACACGTTTGAAGTTCGGGCTGAAACCGACCTGAAGACCATCTGCAGAGCTATGCAGCGCTTCCTGCTCGCCTACAAGGTGCGAGTGATCTCGGTCTGTACGGGAGCCCCCCTCTTCTCGAGGCTTAGGCCCATAAGCTCCTTTCTTCCCTTCTGCCCTGACCCAGGAGGAGCGCCGGGGGCCCACCCTCATTGCCGTGCAGTCCAGTTGGGAGCTGAGGAGGCTGGCCAGTGAGGTCCCCGTCCTGGAGGAATTCCCGCTGGTGCCTATCCGCGTGGCCGACAAGATCAGCTATGGTGTCCTGGACTGGCAACGCCATGGCGCACGCCGCATGATCCGGCACTACCTCAACCTGGACACCTGCCTGTCGCAGGCCTTTGAGATGAGCAGGTGGGCTGCAGAGGGAGCCGTCCTGAGTGTATAGGGCCTGGGTGGTCCCTGGCGATGCTCCTGGGGGCTGACCTGTGCCCTGTGCAGGTACTTCCACATTCCCATCGGGAACCTGCCGGAGGACATCTCCACCTTCGGCTCCGACCTCTTCTTTGCCCGCCACCTGCAGCGCCACAACCACCTGCTGTGGCTGTCCCCGACGGCCCGCCCCGACCTGGGTGGGAAGGAGGCTGACGACAACCGCCTGGTCATGGAGTTCGACGACCGAGCCAGCGTGGAGATCAATAGCGCAGGCTGTTACTCCACAGGTGAGCGGGCGAGGGGGCGAGCTTGTGCAAGCTGGCCTGGCATGTGCGCCCTCGTGACATCGTGTCGAGGCACAAGTGCCCAGCGACGGACTTGGAGCTTGACCGTGCAGGAGTGCGTCCCGGGGTCCGATGGCCGGGCAGGGGCTCCATGCCGAAAGGGCCCTTGGGAAGCCGAGTGGCCTGGTGGGTTTGGGGAGCGGGTACTGGCAGGTCCGATGCTGGCCAGAGGACGTGTGCGGTGCCCTGACCCTGCTGGGTGGTGCCGCATGACCTAGGAGTGGTACTGGCCGGGGCTGGGCCCTGGGGATGGCAGCGCTGGAGCAGGTGGGCGCTGGCCGAGCCTGGCGTCTTCCCGTGCAGTGTGTGTGGAGCTGGACCTTCAGAACCTGGCCGTCAACACCATCCTCCAGTCCCACCATGTCAACGACATGGAGGGCGCGGACAGTATGGGCATCAGCTTCGACGTGATCCAGCAGGCCTCCCTGGAGGACATGATCACAGGCGGGCAGGCCGCCAGCGCCCCGGCCAGCTATGATGAGACGGCCCTCTGCTCCAACACCTTCAGGTGCTGCCCTCTCCAGGAGCGGTTTTATCCTCTGCCCTCAATTTGGGAAGCTGCGGTCTGAGACAGCGTCACTCAGGCTTCCCTTAGCCAAGCGGCAACATTTCCCTCCGTTAGTCTGTTGCCTTTACGGCCTGTGTATGTGTCCTGTGGCCACCAGCAGCCACTCAGGTGCCACCTCTTACCTCCCTGCGGCCAGACCCATTTCACACAAAGCCTTCCTAACCCAGGGCCGCTTTTTGGGGTGAGCAGAGGCACATAGGTGGGAATCTGTGGCTAGCTGGACAGAATGAGCTGCGAGTCATCCGCACTTGGGTGGCAGGAGAGGTTTGCTGCAGGGCTGACGGGCCAGTTACACACAGCACTTGGTGACAGGAGTTCGTTCCAGGAAGTAGGCTGAGCGCTGTCACCTCTGCCTCAGTCCCTGCAGCAGCCCTGCCAGGTGGTGCAGTTGTCACCTGTCTTACAAATGAGGACGCTGAGGTCAGAGGGGCTGCCACTGTGGTTGTCGTTATGCCACAAAGGAGCAGAAGGGCCAGCTCTCAGAAATGAGTCTGTGATCGCAGAACACGTTCCTCAGCCACAGTGACTTAGTGTGGGGGCAGTGAGGAGGGGAGATGGCCACAGTGGAGATCGGGACCCAGCTGCACAGGGAAAACCTATATCCAGGAGAGCTGGAGGGTCCGGCGTGGCGGCAGCACGTGGGCAGTGGGGACGTCCTGCTCCTGTCTTCCAGGATCCTGAAGAGCATGGTGGTGGGCTGGGTGAAGGAGATCACTCAGTACCACAACATCTATGCGGACAACCAGGTCATGCACTTCTACCGCTGGCTTCGCTCGCCATCCTCTCTGCTCCACGACCCCGCCCTGCACCGCACGCTCCACAACATGATGAAGAAGCTCTTCCTGCAGTGAGTGTGCCCTCACCCCCAGCGCTGTAGACACCGCCTCAGCTGTGCTCATCCCTGGTCCCCCAACCAGAGAAGTGGCTAGCGAGCACCTCTGGGGCAAACAGGCCGTTTGGGGTTCATGGCACACAACTGAAAGGGTCCCAGGAGACCCCTAGCCGCTGCTGCAGCTTTGCCTGTGCGTCCTCCCTGAGGTTGGAGGATGCCTCATCTTTTGCCCTTGTTTGTACAAATCGTGGGACATTGTACTTATTGTCATGCACCTTCCTTTAGTTAATAGTGTCTCGTGGAGACCTACATGTGGATGTACCACACAAGTGGACAGTTAAGCTGTTTTTAGTCTTGTGCTACACAAGTAACATGTCAGTGGGTGGCCATGTGCACGGGGTCACGCACACACGCCTGCAGAGGGCTTCTGGGAGGCCACAGGCCTGTGGGAATCAAAACCAGGCGGGTTGGTGCTGATCTGGTGGACATTGCCAGGGCGTCCCTGCCGAGGCTCAGGGCTGAGGAAGCCTGTCCCCCCGGCCCTGCCTCGACAGTGTGGCTGGCACTGTTCCCAGCTGGGGGTGTGGATACGCTGGCTCAGCGTGGTCCCAATTTGTAATTCTCACAAGGAGTGAAGTCGACTTTTGTTTTCCAGCCCTCCCCAACTTCACTGGATTGGGTCCATTTTTCTGTAGGGGTCTTGCTGGTTTTTCTCATACCAAGTTTTGTGTGGGCTCTCGCTATAGAAAAAGTAGCCATTTTTCTGTGATGACAACTTGGCCAATTTTTTTCTCAGTCTTTGGTTATCTCTTACCTTTGTGCATGGTGGTTTTACCACGCAGAAATCTGTGCTCTTCTTTTCGTCTGGGTCTGAGTCTATTATGAGGCTTTTTCACGTATTTCTCCTTATATTTCTCTTTTTTTTTTTTTTTTTTGAGACAGAGTCTCACTTTATTGCCCAGGCTAGAGTGAGTGCCGTGGCGTCAGCCTAGCTCACAGCAACCTCAAACTCCTGGGCTCAAGCAATCCTGCTGCCTCAGCCTCCCAAGTAGCTGGGACTACAGGCATGTGCCACCATGCCCGGCTAATTTTTTTTTTTATATATATATTAGTTGGCCAATTAATTTCTTTCTATTTTTATAGTAGAGATGGGGTCTCGCTCTTGCTCAGGCTGGTCTCGAACTCCTGAGCTCAAAGGATCCGCCCACCTCGGCCTCCCAGAGAGCTAGGATTACAGGCTTGAGTCACCGCGTCCGGCCTATTTCTCTTTT